>JAOEHK010008091.1:0-12862 GCA_025447835.1 Labidoglobus nevermanni
CCTATTTGGGAGTTTTTAAGAGCCTATTTTAGGTGCCTATTTTTATAAATTTGGGTGCCTTAAATCCGGGCCTTAATTATATGTCGAAACGCGTCGCAATCTGTGACAAATATATTCAACTTCTTTGAAACAAGTAAAGTTTCTGTGAAACCATTAATTACAGTGCAAATAAGAATACTACCCTCTATCTATCTTACCAGTTTGTTTTCCGCGCATCCGATAATTTCGTCGCCTCCGTCTAAGTGCGTTTGTGCTATGGATAATCCACTAAGCACGTAACACGTGTGATATAGATCACTAGACCTCCCTGGCTTGTCAATCAGCCCTCCATTCGGATGCTGGCAGCAGATTAAAATGTACTCTTGCAGCGCAGAGTGATTGAAGAGGAAGTCTTCCGGGGGATTCTCGCGCATAAGTAGCTCGTGCAATACGGCGAAGGCACCAGCTTGCCAAAACGAGTAGCAACCATCCACTAGTTTGTTAGTGCGGCCTTGGAAACCTCCCTCAAATCGCATCTGTCTGTTTACTATCCATCGCTGCAATATATTGAATATTCATTAGATTATGTTTATGCATTCTCTGAAATACTTACGAGTAGACTTTGTGAATCACATAGCTGCATTTTTTCTAAAAGTGCAAGTGAGGCGATTCCACAAAATGTGTACCCGCCATGGGCTTCCATTCCTGGATAGCCGGAGAAGCCTCCCTCATACGTTTGGCAGCTCTTCACCCATTCGGCAGTGCCACTAAAGAGACTAGGACAGGCGATGTCTGTGAGGCTAGCGACAGTCAGACAACAGTATACGCCGCGTATATCCAGTTCCCCATCAACGTGCATACTAAATGCACCCTCAGGGGTCCTCAACGACCATAAAAAATTTCTTAACGTTCTCCTAGAACCCAGCAATTCAGCATTTCTTCGTTTTTATTCGCAAACCAAATTGCCAGCTTTATACGAACCTATTTATGCATTTATAGGCTTCTGGCGTACCAATTATACAAAGGACATTAACTGCGGCGTAGGTTGCAGCTAAATGAGGATACTGACCTGGCCCACCTCCAAAACCTCCAGTGGGAGCCTGGCACCTGAACAGAATCGAAGAAATGCTATCATTGCACTTGAACCTATCTCATACTGACCTTCCTAAAAAGTGAACCAAAGCACTCAAACTCTTATCATCCAGTTTCGATTGACTATCTAGTAGTGTTAAACTATGCAAGGCCCAATAACACAGCCATGTGCGAGCCGAATCAAGGCACTGAAAACGTAAATGAAGTGGTTTTGCAGCGGTTCGCGAATGAAACTTACTTCGTACGATCTGGGCAAATAGAATAAACTTTTCAACAATAGCCTGGTGTGCTCCTGGCAGTTCAATTTTGGAACATCCCGTACCACTTTCGTTAGTCGTCGATAATTATCATACACGTTCTTCACACTTTTCTCCACGAGCATCTGCAAACTTTGCGCTTTAGAGATGCTGCAAGATGCATCAACAAACTCCGACCTGTTCTTCTGCGGTGGCAGTAATCACATGTTCGTGATTAAACATGTTTCGTGCGAAGTTCTGTAGATTATAGCGTTCCATTTCCGCTTTGTACAACATTTAAATTGAATAAACCTACAAGTGCCAGAAACAGGAAAGGTTATGATTGCAGTTGTCACACAGTTTTCCACATTGTAGAATCAAATTTTCAAAGGACTAAGAGGTGAAGATATAAATGAAATATTTAATGTAAACGTTCAATTTCACACAATCTCATTATAAATGCAACTAAATCATATGCATATCTTTCAAATAATTTTCCTCTTTCAAAATTGGTTTCTAGATACATAAGATTCAAACCAAAATTATCCATTCTTATTTGGTTGCTATTTTTCCAATTCAAACGCACTAGAATTAAAAATCTCATCGATGTGTTTCGATTGTACATATCACAACGTGGCACAGCATTTCAATAAAAATAAGTTTCAATAATAATATTGGGCTAATTTCGATGATTCGTAATGGTAAATTATATTCTGGCTCAGGTATTTCACATTTACCCTTCTCTACATTTGTTCATTTTATATGAGCTTTAACGATAAGTACAAACAAGGAGAATGTTCTCCCATTTGTGCAAACATTTGGCATTGGTCAAACATCAGTTGGATGTCACTGAACGCATGGGTTTGTTAGTAATTAGGGTTGTATGGCGATTGCTTCACATATCCTTCGTTGATTACTGTCGGCGCGACAGGAGGCTGAGCCATAGCTTCATTGTAACTTGGCGGTGGTGCTGATTGCGGAGGATAAGGGCCTCCTGGCGTTCCAGGTGGATAACCGCCATCTGGATACACACCTTGGAAACCAGTGCCTGCAAAACGAGCAAACTATTAGTTTTTATAATCAAGCTTAGTCTAATTAGGAAAATATAGGTAAAATAGGTAATAAAGGACATACCCATTTGAGGGAAACCAGGTAAGCTGTAGAATCCGGGAGCTTTTTGTAAAGGAATTCATTATTAAAAACGAATTAATGTTAAACTACCGCTCAAAAATTATATTTATTCTCTAGGGGTATGCATACCATAGGTTGCGAACCCCTTAGATTATTTTTAAATAGCTTGTTCATGTCGAAACTAAGAGGATGGCTAGTAAATGAGTCAGCTCTAGGACTAGAAGCCGCAATAAGCATGCATAAACATGTTCAAAACAGAATTAGCACGTAGTGCTGATACTGATCAGCAATAACATTTACCTGGAGCTGGGGGATAAGCAGTCTGATATCCTGCCCCAGGCATTCCTACAGGTACCTGAGGGTGAATTGGTTGGGGCATAGCATGGCTATCCAGTGGATACGGCGGGATGACCATAGGCGATGCATTAACAGGCTGATTGCTGACAGTAATCGGAGCGCCTGATGCTGTAAGATGCTCATCAGCGCTAACATGTAGCAATCGCTAAGAGTAATGAAATACTCACGCCCAAAAACGGTTCCTTGTCGCTTTCGCTTGCAGCACCAGCTGCACAACAAGAATAGTACGAAGAAGAAGGCGATAACAAGAGTAATTGTCATGAGGACCTCCATCATCATAGCCATCAATAGCTAACACCGATTCTGAATTCAATGCAGATCATAGGAGTCGTAACTAAATCATCAATCAATCAATGCGTCTAAAGCTGTTGCTTACATTTCAATTCCGCATTACTCATTGATACTTACTTCTTATTGGTAATTGTGCAATGATTTCTTATTCATTCGATTAGTATGCATTCCATGAACGAGCAACGCACACCAAGTACCGCTATGTCCGTACAATTATTATTGTTATCTATCTACACGTTACTTATTTGCAGCGCAATTGAATTATTTTCTCTACTCGAGACACAATTCCATATTTTTCAACATAACCTTGAATTGAGTACGAGGAACAGCCTACTCTTAAAATTATCTTTACTTTGTCAGTTGAGGATTTATTCGTCTCTAAGCCAATATGATCTATAAACTCATAGATCATTCGTAATCTGTAATATCATATTTAAATAATTGCAAAACTAAAATTATGGGATATGATTCAACATATTTTATGAACACCCACTATACTATAATTACGAAACATAACCTAACTCTTAAGCCATGTGCGCAATTATGTTTTAACTTGTTTAAAGAGTGCTGAATGTTATTATAATTTACAAAATGAATTATCATCTAGATGAAGCATTAGACAATTTCGAAGAGCTGACGAAGAACGTTGAGGTGTTTCTCAGGTATTCCAAATATCAACCTATATAGGTGCAATTGTGTCTATCAACTCTTTGTTAATTTAGCAACGATAAGAGGAATGATGTGCTAATTAGTGGCTTGCTAAAGCGTGCATACGATTTCACGAAACAACAGGAAATCATTGCGTTTAAATCAAACGCATTGCCTGAACTGATAACGGAGAACTTTGACACTGAACAAATCTGGCAACAAGTTGAGTTGCAGAATGATGCTTTTCTGGCCCACTGCTTGGCAAATGTTAGCAAATTTGTGCTGGCCAGAAATAAGCTTGTGTTCACTGAAGTGCAAAATGCCGAAACAACCAACCAAGAAGATCCTGAGCCAGAAGACGCGAAGCCCGAACCCAATGAAAGTAGTAGTGATGAAGACAATGCATCGTTGCATTTGGATGAAGACAGTGATGAAGCTACATTGGACTCGGATGATTTGAGCGACGTTGAAATCCGCCAGCCGCAGAAGAAAAGCAAAACATCCGCGGTAGACGATGACTTCTTCAAATTAGATGAAATGGAGGCGTTTCTGCAAGCAGAGGAGAGAAAGATGGCAGAGCCAGATTCTGGCAACAACACTGAAAACGAGGAGGAGGAGAATGAAGATGATGATGAGGAGGAGGATGTGGATATGTTTGATAACATTAACAATGCTGCAACTGAAGCAGGCGGCATTAATAATCCAAAGTATAACGATTTCTTCAAAGACCGACAAAGGGACCGTGGAGGACCATCTGGTTCAAGTCGATTAGCGAAAGAATTCAAAGATGAAGAGGAAACAGTCGAGCAATATGGAAATGATGTTCTTTCAGATGAAGAGTACGAGAAACGAATTGATAATTTTGGACCAAAGTCGACTCTTGAGGAAAGAGACAAACGGCTACACTTGCGCATTGAAGAACTTGAGGAAAATGCAGTCGGTGAAAAACCGTGGCAATTGAAAGGAGAGATTACAGCCGAGAGTCGTCCGCACAACTCACTTCTGGAAGAGGTTGTTGACTTTGATATGACTTCTCGACCTGCGCCCATTATCACCGAGAAAACCACATTCCAATTGGAGGACATCATCCGACAACGAATTAAGGACTCTGTATTCGATTCAGTCGAACGCAAGGAAAAGCATGTCGAAACACCGGTAGAATATAAGAAGAAGCTCGTCCTAGATCAGGAAAAGAGCAAAGAATCTTTAGCTCAAATCTACGAAAAGGAATTCCTGAAGCAAGCCCAAGCGTTGGATCCCGATACGCAAGACAAGGACGAAGAGGAGCCACAGCTGCACAAAGACATCAAAAAGATGATGCTTGCTCTGTTCTCGCAGTTAGACTCATTGTCCAACTTCCATTTCACTCCGAAGCTACATCAGCCCGAACTGAAAGTTGTAAGCAATTTGCCAGCGCTTTCGGTTGCAGAAGTTGCTCCAGTGGGCGCTACTGAAGGCTCGCTTCTGGCCCCACAGGACGTCAAAGCTAAAATTCGCGGCGACATCATTGGAAAGAGTGAGAGAACTGATACGGATAAGAAACGCGAGAGACACAAGAAGAAGGCGAAGCAGCATAAGCATGCATTGATTCAAAGGAAAAAGGAACAGCTGGGCCTGGGTAACAAATATAGCAAAGAGAAGGCGGACAAGATGCTGGAACGAGTCGCCAAAGAGAAAAACGTTGATAAAATGGACGAGTCAACGGGCGCGAAGAGTGTGAAATCGTCAACAGCGTTCTTCACGCAATTGCAGGAGGAAGTGAAGTCGCAAATAAAAAACAAAAGCATTCTGAAGAAGAAGAAACAAGGACAGAATGCATTGAATGCGAAAAAATTAAAATTGTAATTATTCAAATCTACATTCATATTGGCAAGGATATTTAATGCTATTATAGATGCAATGTGAGTTTATCTTCGACCTTTACTTTTTGGTTTCTGTGGGCTGATTGCAGCTGGCAATGGAAGAATAATTGTTGCAGTATTGTCTTTGACTTGCAGTCGTAATACCCGTCCCAGGTTTTGCACTTTCTTCACGCCAATATTTAACAAACTGCTCACTTCGTTCAATTGCAGTTTCATATTGCTGAGCAACAAGCAGATGATAATTATGTAGCATGTTGCTTTATCTTTCATCGAAAATGGTCGTGTCCTATAATTATCATTTGTTCATTGTAAACTATACATTGTTTTTCACCTCATACCGGGTCTTTCCACTTTTCACGGTGAAAGCTTCCAGAATGAACGTGTTTAGTAATGGCGAATAATCGCTGGCTTGGTAATTACGGTGGGCAATATTTTTCGCAGACGTTGAATATATGTTAATGAGCGCGTCTAAAATAAGCAGCTTAATGATGCGATCAACAGCGTTGTCGGAGTTGGAACTTCGTACGCTTTCGATTTGTTTCCTTGTGTAGTCAGTGAGTCTAGAAATAAGCTACACATTCAAGAATCTGCATCACAATGCCACCTCAAGGCATACTTATATTCTTTAGTATCACTCTCCAGCAATGCTTCAGCAGGTATCTTCAAGCTGGCAATTACATTGCCGGGAAAAAGTTTATCCAGAGTATAAACAGCATTCGCGGTGGCTGCATGGACATTGATTGGCGGCAGATATTCGGATTGCTGAACCGTTTCAGTCAATTCACTTTCCTTCACCTCGATGCCTAAGGCAACATTGCGTAACATTCGATTGTAAACATTTATAATTTACGCACGGGCAGCCGTCTCCTCCAACTGATTCTTGATGTCATTCACATCCGTCTTGTAGCGTTCTAATTGGTTCGTCACTCGTTTAATCTTCTTTGAACCGAATTCCTTGTTGAGATCTGATATAGCCGTCTTATTGGCTTCCAGCTTTGAGCTGTCCAGAATCTCTCGTTGTTGAGGTAGAATCGGCTTCAGCATAGCTTCGTCAATTGCAACGAGTCTCGTCTAGATGTGCGCATAATTGAAGCTGTGATTCGCATATAAACATACAAACCTTGAAGTTATTCTTGTTTCGAATCGCAATGAACATGTTGTAAACATTCTTCTCGTTCACTGCTCCAGAGTAAATCAAAGTTTCGGAGGCTATCGCTGGGGTAACCGTTACACCTTTCATCTTATCGTCTGGGACAAAAAGCCCACATGAGAGCTCAGTTTCTTTTCCATTCAACAGCTTTCCATTTTGGAATTGAACTAATATAAAATACGCGTGTTAGCCACTTAAAATTGAGATAGTCTGGCATTCTTACTTTTCGTTGGCTTGACTGCTTGTTTATTGAATAATATTTTCGTTATTATACAATCGCCCATTGTGACAATTGCTTAAATATTCACGATTAATTCTAGCTTAATCCTGTTTGTTTTAGACACAAAACCGGTTAGAAACATGTGCTTTGTGCAAGGTTAAAAACGACAGAAAGGAAACTACATTTTTCACTTCGTGTTTTAATTTCATCTCCACTCAATCGAAGTGAGCTTAATCTGGTAAGTAAATATTACAATTATTACATTTTCATCCGGTAGCAGATAGTATTTTCACAAAAAGCCTTTATTTTTCGAGTTAGTTCAATAAATAATATAAAAATAATAACGAACAATCCAAGATGAATGTACCTCTTCAAAAACAAGTTTATATTAATTTCAAGTCATCTTTGACACGTTTGAAAAGCATCGTAATGATAGCATAGATTATTCGAGTAATCTAAATTGAATTTAGAAATGCCCCGATTGCGAAGCATGTAGAAGCAGTTAAAAACGAATTAACAATCATTATTAACACCTCTCCAGAATGTACACGCGAGAATTTACATAAATAATCGTTCTGCAATCTATCGGCCAGTAATTCGCTTCTCCTCGTACTACTCTAATGCATTTCGAATGAAACCTTACAAAATTTATTACTAAGAGTAGCAATAAATCAGTCTTGAACAATTTCTCCGAAATGAGCTGAGTCTTTCATCGTTTCCATTGTGGCGGCAGTCGTGTCTTCTTGTGTTCCTTTCTCCGAAGGGCGATCGTTGAGAACTGCTGCAGGCAAAGTTGAATCTCCTTGCAAATCGCGGTTCTCCAACTCAGAGAGCTTTTCGAAGTCGTTCGGTTCATTATCGAGAGTGTCTCCACTGCCTTGGACTTGCATAGCTTCAGTACAAGTCTCATCATTACCGGGTAATTCGTTGACATCTCCCTCTGAATCACTTCCCGATATCTTTTCCGAATCGGAAGTGTCTGAATGCTCAATCGCATTAGGAGACTCGATTTGCAATTTTGGCGCAACAGGCCGCCTCTTAATGGCTGGGTTGAACGATGAACAATAGTAACATTTGTACGAGGTGTATTCGAATTCGTCCATCGGGGTCATACCTGAGCAAGGGCACACATTTACAAGCAATTCAATCAAGATCACAAATAGGGTCAGTTTGAATTACCATTGTGGCTGCGGCATTGTTTGCAAATCAATGCGTATCGATTGTTGGGGCCTTCGCCGATTAGGTAATCCACCATTTTGTCAAAGACTGTTCGATTCACTGGCGGCATGTACAATCTGGATGGGGGTGCAGGCATTGCAGGCATGTAACCCCTAGTGATTTGTGGAGACGGGACAACTCCCAATCGCTCCTGATTCGTACGAAATGGAGTTTGTTGTCCACTTGCACTTCCCATGTAACTATTTGAATGCAGACGATTTCTTATCCCTGTCGGGGAAGAGCACAATTAATTAACTAACTTTCAAACTTTCACTAGTATCTAAATTACCTTGATTCGGAGTTATTGGTGTCCCATGATTCAAGGAGGGTTTCGCAGAAACGAGTTCTTGTGAGATGGTCACTTTTCTCACTTGCTCGGGTGCATATTGCTCAAGAATACTTCGCGCCACTTTGTAGGTCTCCGTGTCCATGATCTTCTCCAACAATTGCTTCTTCTTTGTGCGCAATTCAGTGATTTTATTACGATTTTTTGACAATTTTCGATTGAAGTACATTGTTAAAAGGCGCTTCATGAAGCAAATACTGCAGAATAGAGCAATTGCAAGGCTCCTGCATTTCTTATTACCGTTATACTTACAAAGCGGGTGCTAACAAAAAGGGCCCTAGGTAAAGCAATCTTTCCTTGAAATTTTGAGGATAGAAGTAAAAATAGAAAAGAACTGCTGAGCACACGTAGAAGCCAACCGATCCAACTAGAAACTTGCCAACAATTCGTTTACGCTGCTCCTCTGTGTTTCGTTGGAAATTCTCAATGGAATTGATTTCATTGTCGATTTTCTCCAGCAATTCGATATTGCTCTTCTTCTTCTGTAATTAATAGCAATGTCAATATACATTTCGATGCCTGTCGGACTGGCTCTTTCAACATACCCGAAACTTAGTTATTATCAGACCCATTTTGATTGATGCGGACAACTACTGATTTGCAAGCAATTCGCCTTTTAATAAGAATCTCATGAGGTGAGTGCAGCACATCTAACCTATAAAAATACGTGGTTGTTTTGGAAAGTGGAAGAGATATGAATATTACGGCAATTGCTCGACAATCAGAATATTCTTTAATGTAACCGATGGTTTCACAATTAGACAAAACCAATTTACGTTTCGTTAAGTCCATCTTGCATTCTATGAAACTTACCAATTTTGATAGGGTTTTAATCAATGGACCTGGATATCATTTCGGCGTTTATGCGATTAATTTATTTGAACCCGCCAGAATTTATCCGAAACTTCACTTGTTCTAAAAGTTAATTTTTTGGCTGACAAGCGAAACGTCTATTACTGGCCGGTTGCACCGACACGACTTAACGCTAGGCCTGACTTAACCCGTAAGAAACACCACTGATTTAAGCTTGCCTAGCGTTAAGTCGTGTCGGTGCAACCGGCCATACAAGTTTTATGATAACCTGCAATATCAAGATGACAAAAATTGATCAAAATAAACACAGCTGTAGGAAGACATTCATTTGGTTTGTTTGTTATTTAGTTTTGCCTTGCAAGAATTTGTAAATGATGGCAAAATCTTTATCGCCCAATCCATGGTTTATCAGCATTCTGAAGAGTTGATGTGCGGCTGCACTCATTGGCAGAGCACAATTGACCGTGACTGCGGTCGCTTCTGCCATTGCCAAATCCTTGGTCATCAACTTAACCATGAAGCCGCCGTCATAGTTGTTACTCGATGGCACATTTGGTAACACATTTGGAACTGGATTGTAGATTTCGGAGGACCACGAGCGACCAGTGGAGACGTTGACAACGTCAGCCAATACTTTCGGGTCCAGGCCGGCTTTGACGCCCATATTAAAACCCTCCGCAGTGCCGGCCATCGTAACGCCCAGAATCAAGTTATTGCACAGTTTCGTCACTTGGCCCATGCCAGGTCCGCCGCAGTGGAAGATCCTCTTGCCAGCTTGCATTAGGTAAGGGGTTGCGTACTTCACATCCTCCTTCTCGCCGCCGACCATGAATGTCAGTGTTCCAGCGGCGGCGCCCATGATCCCTCCGGATACAGGGCAGTCAACGTATCTGAAGCCGTTCTTCTTGGCAAGCTCAGCAAACTCCTTGGCTTGCTTTGGCTCAATCGTCGAGCAGTCCACCATGAGCGTGCCCTTCTTGATGCCGCTCACAATGCCATTGGGGCCAAGCAGTGCCTCCTTGACGAAGTATCCATCGGGCAACATTGTGAAGACAATGTCCACATCGCTGGCTGCTTCCCTGGGAGAACTGCAGGCAACAGCTCCGGCTACATTCTTCATCGCTTCCGGATTGACGTCGAAAGCTTTCACCTTCGACCCTTTGGACACCATGTTTGCGGCCATTTTGGAACCCATGATGCCCACACCACAAAAGCCCACACTGGACATGGCTTGACCTCAAGTGGACAAAAGTAAGTGAAGAAAATCATTAATCAAATTACGAAAATTTCGGGTGATCGCTATATTGGCGATACACATACAATTATTATAAACAAATGTTTTGCTATGGTAACCTGAATTTGCGATTAGATTTCAAGGTGATGATTAGGAATATATTGCACAGTCGATGAATAATAACTCGAAATTACGCGTTAACATTGGAAAGTAAAAGCGATAGTTTATTAGTTTCGTCGTATACCAAACAATCAAGCTTTCCAATTGCAAATCGTAAATAATGTCACGATAATTGCACTTGAAATGAAATTATTCAAGTAAATATAGATTTTCTTACGAATTACAAACTGGAAATTTGGCGCAACATTACATTTCGTTCGTAATGAAATTTCAAAATTTATCTTCAATTTTTTTTTAAATTTATGGATTATACTTTCGTTAATGTGAGCTATGGCTCAAAATTTTTTCAAATCTGATTCAAAGGTTGAGTGAGCACACACGTTTTAACAGTGATTAAATAATAATGTTAATAATCTTGTACGTACTGCGCAACATGCGACTGCATTTCACCGATAAGTCAATCGACTTCTTGAACATGGTAGGCTTTCGTTATTAAACGCAATGCGGACAAACTTTGGATCGTACATCCAATATGCGCAATCAATTAGTCGCTACTGATAAGTTGAATGTATGTTGACCACGCTGGAATAATTCTAATCTGCGATTACTTGGAGCATAGAGCGCGTTGATGGACTGTTTGAGAGCTGATGTGGCAAAGCAAGCGGCTGAAACTATGCGGTTAGATATATCGCTACGTGTTCAACAACACGCTGCCTTGAATGAGATCAAGATTGAGCCAGTTTGGTTGCCTAATACTTCTTATCATTTTTCGTATTTGTTTGAATACTTATTTCAATTTATACGAAATTACAATAGTGCCATGTAGTAATATTGTATTTCCAACTCTGCATAAATCATTCTTCGATTTGTATTTCGATATATGAGTGCGATATCCAGTTTCATTATAGATATTTGATTCATTATATTCCGAGATCAGGGCCGTGTTATCTTCCAATTTTCAATTGTCATGAACCAAATGAAATGTAATTGAAGGTACTATGTATTGAGAGCCATTAATGCACTATTAATGAATTAATTTGACAGATAATGGCAAAAAATGAGGTTGTGAATGTTCTTCAAGTAGCTTAAAGTAGCTTTGAAGGACCTTATCATAGGAGAAACTATTAGTCATTTGTTACGTCGGGATCGGTCTACTATCCGGTCCTTTAGCCATTAGACCGTTAATTGAATTTACGGGAGAACCGTTCTTCGTAGGAGATCGTCTTATGGATAATTAGAAGGGTAATTTTAACAGGTAATTTTAACACCCACTATAGTGCTACTATTTCTTTTTGTTTTAGATATAATCTTAAAAATAAATTTGCGGGAGAACCCTTCATCGTAGGAGAACATCTTATAGGTCATTAGAAAGGTAATTTTAACAACTATTTAAACACCCACTAAGTGTTACTATCTTTTTGATTTAGACATAATCTTCAAAAATAAATTCGCGAGAGAACCGTTCATCGTAGGAGAAGGTCTTATGGGTCATTAGAAAGGTAATTCCAACACCTATTTAAAACGCCACTATAGTGTTACTATCTCTTTTTGTTTTAGGGATAATCTTAAAAAATAAATATGCAGGAGAATCGTTCATCGTAGGAGAAGGTCTTATGGGTCATTAGAAAGGTAATTTTAACAACTATTTAAAACGCCCACTATAGTGTTACTATCTCTTTTTGTTTTGATAATCTTAAAAAATAAATTTGCGGGAGAACCGTTCATGATAGGAGAACGTCTTATAGGTCATTAGAAAGGTAATTTTAACAGCTATTTAGGACACTCATTATAGTGTTACTATCTCGTTTTGTTTTAGAGATAAACTTAAAAAACAAATTTGCGGAGGAACCGTTCATCGCAGGAAAACGTCTTTCGGGTCATTAGAAAGGTAATTTTAACAGCTATTTGTAACATCCACTATAATATTTCTATCTCTTTTCGTTTTAGAGATAATCGTCAAAAACCAACCGCTCATGAGACGAGAACGCATCATGGTTCATTAGATAGGTAATTTTATAAAGTATTTAAAACACTTTGTATAATAATTCTATCTAGTTTAGTTTCGCAGATAATCGCAAAAAACGAAAGTATGACGTCATGAGCAAAATTCTAGAACAACTAGCTTCGGGGAGGTTGGTTTGTGCTTTAAAGTCAAGCCACTTCTT
>JAOEHK010008112.1:0-12855 GCA_025447835.1 Labidoglobus nevermanni
GTGGACGGGCAGAACAGACGGACGGGTAGATGGGCAAATAATAGTAAAACCCAAGCAACGCTGGGTACTCTACTAGTAAATAAATAAAAGAGAGGGAAGAATTCCCTGTAAAGTTCCTGAGATTAGGAGTCAAGCCAATCCAGATGTCAATCAAGACCAATTGCCTCTAGGCACTCCTGAATCTGCAGAATCAACACAACATATTTATAACATATATAACACATATATATATAACATATCTATTCTCTCTAAGCATCGTCAAGTCACAACACTGCAATAATTATTATGGCTAAGGATATAAGGATAACAGGCATTTTGTTTCTAGAATCAAATCAATATAGCAGATAATATCCCAAAGTACCTGCACAGCGAGTTAAAGCTACTGACTACCCAATGCGCTCTTATAGAAACTGAACAATTGGGCAACGAGGTCCAGGGAGCCTTAGTAATACTCAAACAATATGCTTTGCATTCCTGCGGCCATGAAGGAAAGCCTCTTGCTGCTGCCAAGTGTTTTGCGACTATGATAGGCTTGAGGAACGAGCAACATTACATTATTGCGACGCAAGACAAAGAACTGCACAAGTACCTGCAAAATATTCCCGGCGTCCCTTTGCTACATCTTGTCTCGAGGGCTCCAGTACTTGATCGACCTTCAAGCGCATCAATGGAATGGGCACAGCAGCATGATCGAGGCTTATCAATGGCTGAAAAATGCCAGATCGATCAAATGAAAATCGAAAGCGGAATTCCAGTCCAAGATCACAAACCCACGAAGAAGAAGAAGAAGAAGGGACCCAATCCTTTATCGTGCCTAAAGAAGAAGTCCAAGCCAGGCAAGGATAATTTACGTGGAGTAAAAGCAAAAGATAAAGCCTGTGGCAGTAAAAATGCTGCCCGAAACAGATACAGAATTCCAAAACATGTGAGGGACTCACTTTATGCAAATGTTAACAAGATTGCACAAGAAGCCAATCCAGAAAAAGCAACGTCAAACTAAATCTAAGTGTACTATTGAATTGTAATTGCTTCTACTTGTTAGTCTATGTTTATTGATACTTATTCGTTTATAGGAATCACACTGTGTGTACACAGAACTGTCTAGCTATTTGTTTAAATAGAAATCGTTATAATTAGTTTAATGCTTTTCCTACAATTTGCATTTTACAGCTAGTTACGTAATGCGATACAAGATATCATAATCCGCCAATTATTGATAACGTATACCCAATTTGAATATCAGCTTAAGTCCATTTCATTTTGATTTCTTCTAGATCTATAAAAATTCTTACTTATTACAATTCTACAACAATTCAATTTTATAGTGTGTACTTACAAAATTCGAATAAAAATGATTAAGTTTCATTACTACGGTTGTAAGTTAATTCTGTACAATTTGAGTTTCCTATGTATTATGGAAGAAAACAGCACGTAGGCATTAAAGTAATTACATAAAATGTCAAACAGATAAATAAATTAAACAAAAAGAAAATAGGCGAAGATAAGAGGCGTCTGTTAAGTTGCTTAGCTAACTAAATGTTTGGCAGTCTCTTATATTATTTATTTGTCTTGTCAGTTAACTCAATTCAATGAATTTTTGATATATTCACCAAGTACCAGGGAGGGTCAACCCAATAATATTCACGGGCCACTTTTAAAATATAATAATACTCTGGCTGGACTCTAGATATTCTCTTAATAGAAAGCCCAGGTTAGCCCTAACGGTGAATAAGCACGTGGTGGTCCTTACCCACTACATGAACGTCAGGTATTTCCCTGCAATTACCACTTGAGTAAGTTGGGACTTGTGGACTTGTCCATTTGCTGAGCATGTGGGGCGTGGGGGCACACAATATTCTTCTGATGCCCTCGCCTCCAAGGGAGCTACTGAATTTCCTCCACCAGGAGTCACTTGGAATCTAAATTAGAGGGCCACAGTACAATAGACCTTTTAGGCCGCGGTACTCGGTGCGAAAGGTGCCCTCAGGGTCCCCTACTAATAAAAAAATATAATAATTCCCTGTCCTTGTTCCTTTCACGGGTGGCAGAGATGTTCAACGCGGACCTTGGGTTGGCTGTCCCTGGTTCAGAGGCAGGACTACCATCATGCAGTAAACATTTCTTTCTAAATGGTTTATACGAGACTTTGCTATATTATTCATTAATTATTGATGCAAATGGTTTTGATTTCATTTTCATTAGTCTTTGAATGCATATTTGTGTGCGGAAGTGCGTTTGTTGCAATATGGCATGTAAAATATCGTATATTTAATGCCTTGAGGTCTGAAACAATGAGCACCAATAAATCGAAGAGCAAATATCGACAAAGCCGCTTGTTGGCGCATCGGGTCGCGTTTGATATGTTCAGTAAATGAAAATAATGTTCATATAAACATTGTTTCATCATTCTTAGGTGAATGGAAATCGTTCAGTTATAAAAATTTGCTGAAATTCGTAGTGAATTTACAGGCGAGCAGTAAGACGTTCGTTGATTGGTGTTATGTAGGCAGCTTATTAAGATCTTCCTGAAAATTGTTCCATAAAATAGCTAACATTTAGTTTGGCCCCCGAATTGAAATCTTCATCAATTTTGTCGAGTTTCTTCTGAGTTCTTACTGCTTGCTCCCCATTCGGCCGATTTCCTTCACACCTCCGACTCCTCTTTTATATTATTGCAATACTTCTCCGACATAACATTGAGCACCTGTTCAAACTTAGCATGGCGGTCATAGGAGGCCGCGAACGCTCCGCGGCTGCCCCAAAGGAACTTGAGGTGAAACTCGGTACGGAACATATCAGTGGTGAGCTCTTCGAGGCGCGCATCGTTCAGAACAATGCCAGCATTTCTCTGGAAGTTGTTGCTACCATTCATGAAGGTTCTGGCTGCGTCCATGTGAGCCAGCAACGCACCGAGGCCAAAATCCTGTGTATTGGTCTCCCACAATCCGAGGCAATTCATTGCAAGGTTGTTCTGTTCGTTGACTGGATTGATAAAGTCTTCTAGGCTTCGCTCCATGAGCAGAATGAATGGTAGCAAATGCGGAATGGTGGTGTTGGGCGCTTGGGGGTTTGAGCAACTATTCATAGAGTTGAGCGTGGGCCGCAGTTTCGCTTCGAAATTGAACGCCGATTCGGTGTTTTTCTGGCGCAGCACATGCCACGTGGTGTCCAATCTCTCAATTTGCGGCAGACATAGGCCCAACATGATACCACAGAATCCATACAAATTTCCCAAAGCTGTCTTTATGTCGATTGCCACTTCGATCCACTTGTGGAGTGCTTCAGCTCGTTCCTCCTCATCACTACACGTGAGAATTGTGATGGCGACCAGCAGCTTTAAGCACTCCGTTCTGAAACAAAAGAAGGTTGCAGAAGATGCAGGATAAGAGGGTCACAGGCGTTACCGCTCAATCAGATCCATTCGAAATTGGTGTCCATGTGGCAATGCACACAATTCCAAACCGCTTCCGTATTTACTAAGGGTGTCATCCAAACGACCATAAATCAAGTCGAAATCCACGCGTGTTAGATGGTTGGCGAGTGCCTTCGAGCCCGATTCACGCAGAATCAGCTTAATGCCCTTGAGCGCCTGGTTATCCAACGGCTTGTTCTCGCTCATCGGGAGCAGAATCGTTTGGAAGTTGTCCAAATCGAAGCGACTCGTAGTTTCCAATTCGGGGAATTGCATTTGCATCAGTTTCTCCTCCGCGCCCACGTAATCGAAGTCGAAGTTCTTCAGCGTGGTCGACGATTCCGACGCGCTCATAATGTACCTGGGATTCTTGATGATCACGCCGGCGTTTCGGTGACTTAAATCAACCGCATCGCCAGCAGCGGAACTCATTGCCGAGTCACCGGACCCGTTTCCGGAGTCTGACCCAGACGCGTGGTACATGGTGACCCGCTGCACGCTGCCTTGTGGTCCAAGCGCACCCTCGCTGCCCTTGCCATCGTCCCGATCCAATGAGTAGCTCGTGTCCTTGGAGCAATCTCTTGTGGTTCCGTATGGAATCCTTGCAGGCTTGGGCGGCGGCGAGTCTGGCAGGGTTTCGTCCTCGGACAAGGACTGATCGCTCACGCGGTTGATTTTCGCGTTACGACCTAATGTAACACTGCTCTGAGAGATGGACAATCGGGTGCAGGTGCTGCGTGGCAGCGATTGTGAGGAGAAGCGCAAATTCGATGAACTGTTATCATTGCCCGCCGAACGGGTCATCAGCGGTTGCTGGATGACGCCGTCCGCACTATTGCACTTCTCCTGAGACATGCGATGGACTTCAGATGCAGTCAGCGATTGGGATCGCTGCTTCTTCGACGGAAGTCTGGGCGCACCGTCCCGGAACTGACGCGTGGGGCTGCTCTGCTTGAAGATCTGCATCGGGTACCGCAAGCTGCCGATGGGCGTAGTTGCCGGCGACGATAGTCGCTGGTACATCGGAGAGGCAGGATACCTGGAGGCGTAGAAGGATAAGGGATACATGCGATTGACCGGGGTCGCGATGCGCGCACCGGACAGACTAGTTATGGGCCGGCCGGAACCCACATACGAGGTGATCAGATCGGCGACCGTGTCAAAGGGATCGTCCTCAAACTGATACTGTACACGTTCGTACACGGTGTCGGGCTGGATCAGTTGCCGCGTGATGACGAAGTGCAAGGGTTGCTGCTTCTTGCGGCAAGTGAGCACAAAGTTGCCCGGTTGCGAGGTGCAATCGCGGACGAGGAAGCAGCCCTCATCACGCACGATTTCTTCAGCCCGCGTTCGAGGAATAGCACCATGGTACCAAGCATGCGAACGCAAGTCACGCGTATCGAGGGACAGCTCCCATTCCAGGGCCTTCTTCAATGCATGTGCATCCATCGAGAGGTCTGTACAGGGCTCCTGAAACGTGACCAAACTTATAGCAACTACTAACTACTTTGAAGAAATGGGTATTGGGTAATGAGGAAACGTGAAATTAATACATTTAGATAATAACGAAAATCGAGCAAACGCATATGGTGGCCACTTTTATGCTTTGCTAATAGTAACAAAGTAGATCCCTCAAAGTGGGAAGCGTTCCATAAGCGGATACAACTTATGAGATTCTAGTGAGGGCTGTGGGTAGTGTATATATGTATGAGGCGAGTGCTGAGGCCTGATAAGCTGATGAATCGGCAGCTTTGCCAAATTCGACATTTCGAGGAGCAGCAGAACAAGAACAGAAATGGAATTCCTTGCCTACATTTATTAGAATATGGCTCCGAGTTGTTTAATTACATTTTAATGAATGCAGTTAATTGATAAGGGAATGAGAGGCGAATTCCCGTGTAATTCAACGAAATTATAGATTGCGTAGATCAACTTTGTAAGTGGGCGGACAGCAAGCATGTAATTCGTGTTTCTTGAGAGGCCAGGGAATTGAAGTAGCAGTTTCGGTTGCTGCATAAACTTGGCTAATTAGTTTCAGAAGTGCGTTTCATTACACTTACCATTAGAAAATCGTTTAGGCTCTTGCTTCGAGTTGATTCGCTCACTGTTTTCAAATCAGATCTGCAACAATAAGAGTTATGCTTTTTAAAACCAATGCCAATTTGAGTACTAGCGAAACTATTCGCGATTCTTTGGACTAGATTTTGAATCAATCGCCTTGCCGAGTCTAGTGGAATGAAGATCAATTGATTGACATAATTAGCTAGCTGTAAATTTACGTCTAATCAAATGGTCCATGCAACGGATGCAAATCGTAACTGCTCTGGGGAATGGAGCACTCATGAGTTCAAATCGAATGCGTTTGTTGCTGCTGACGCTAATTCCGTGGCTCCTCATCAACAATTTTGTAGTTGTCGTATATTTTTGATCTAACTGAACTCATTCCGAAGAGGATAATAATGCAAATATAAAGAAAGCATGAGAAAAATATCCTTTTAGACTGAATCCAATTGGAGCGCTTAACTAGTGCATAACTAGTTACACATTTCCATCAATTTTCTGTATAAAATAATGAAAAATTAAAAATAAATATTTGGTTTAATCCCAGGGATAATTCTACGCCTAAGAATAGAGCATAATCGTTGTATAAAGTGACAAAAACATCATAAATAACGCGCCAATTGATTATGAAAAATGATACGAAGTAAAGGCTAAAATTCAATTTCAACGCTTCTTTACAGATAATTGAGCATTAACATTGGTATGCAAATTGCTTTTCTTAGACAGGTTTTCAATGAAAATGGTTGGTTATGCTTCTAACCATTAGCGTAGGGTGGGGGGTGCGAACAGAACTGAGCGGCACATTTAGAGGGCGGTAAACTGTTAATAATCGGTATGATACATCTCATAGGTGAACAAGAAGTTAGGTATTATTAGGTATTAGTAAATGGGTGATTAAACAATAAGAATAGGAGGCACGCGAAGTGAATTTGAACTCACCATTTCACAATGGCGACGCAAATTCGCGCAATTTCCCTATACGTAAAACGGGACTATATAAATCCGCCTAGGAATCTCGCAGTCTCTCCGAATATGCGTCTTATTGCAATTCCACCTGAGCGTATTCTTATTCTTATTGGAATGAAGACTAGCGTGGCGCGATTTCCAGTCGCTCAATCGTAAGCTGCCGGTGGGACGGAGACATTTATTTGCAGTTTCGTTGATAATCTTAATTGCCACTAAGCACGTTCACGTTAACAGATATCTCCAGCTCATTGCTTCATCATGGACCCATCCTCTTGCTGCTCAGCCACACCGAACTCGCTCTCCTCAACTTGAGCATGAACACCAACTATAGCTAACTGCCACTCAATCGCACTTTCAAAGAATTAATGCCGCGTGCCATATGAGGTCTCATGCATTTAGGACATTATTGGACTAGGAGTTGTTCGACACGAATGTAGCGTACGCGATTGCGAGGGCGAATTGCATCCCCCGAATGCACGCTGCGTATTGATCCAGGATACGCGCAACCGCCCGCGTTCTGGGCGCCGATCGCCGACAGCTGGCCTGGGATTGTACAGGACAGGGATCGAAGCGAGCGCCCCTGCCAAATCCTATTCCATCGTGCTTGTAAGCCTTCACCGAAACGCAGGGGATTTCTTCAAAATTCGCCGGAGAAAGTTTTCTTAGCCTCTCTCAATCTCTCCCCATTTTGTTAATGTGAGAAAGCGAGGTTTAGATTGTTCATCAATCATAGGGCGAAAGTTGAAGGAAAGTAAGCAAAGCAAACTTCTGATCTTCATGATTGGAAAGTTTGGAAGGAACCTAAATGGCTGCACTGCGATCACAACAAAATGGCTGCTAAAAACATGGCCGAAATGCCAAATTTTGCCAGGACGTTCATAGCAAATTCATCATAGCCTGATCTTGCCTTTATTTGGACACGAAAGTACTTTGAAAGCAATCTTGAAAAGTTTGACTCAAGTTTGCATTCTGCAAACATGATTATCTCAACTTACCGGCAGGTTTCCTGCATGATATTCCGATGACTCTCTACGGCGACGCTATGCCGGATAGTGGGGGATGGATGCGCTGCAAAAATGGGAATTGATTGTTTATCCAAAGTGTGTGCTTATCACACGCACACGCCCACTAAACCCCAGCGATCTTATCAGCACTAGCTGCAAATATTAGGCAAACTCACCGTAATACTTGGCTCGAAGGGCACTCAAACTGCTCATCATTGCGGCGCGATGTGAAGAAATGCGGACGCCCAATTGCCTGATTTCGGCCTCGCTGAAATCGATGAAATTCTCCACGCCGCAGAAGTCCGCGAAGACTTCGAGGTACTGCTGCAAACCAAGAGCACGCAGCCATTCATCCACCTCCAAGTGCTTGCGTTTGATCCTTCCGGCCGGACAAGGGAAGTCACTGCGAAGTGGCGCAATTGTTGCGTCCAATTCCTCCTCTTGTTCGACTTCACATCTCACTTGCGCTTCATTTATGCACTCCGCACCTTCTAACTTTTCCGCACCCGCCAGCGACACTGTTTGTTGCTTTTTCCGCTTGTGATTGTTGTTAATCCGCTCATCATCACTTTGAGCGTGGCCATCGTCAACTGCTGGCGTTTGAATTACTACGCTGTGGCGGTTTTTGGGGCGTAAAGATATTAGGGAGCCAAAACGATATCGTGACAAATCTGTAACAAGAATATCATGTCTACATTTGGGTATATCCATATGCAAACTATGCATTGATGATATATATTGATGTTATCATTGCCAGAACTCACATATGAATGCTATTTTCGAACGAACCTTACTGCGACCTGCATATCGATTACTGCTACGCGGTTAGTGATAATATATCAGATCATCAGGTACATCAAGCATTCATGCTAAATAAACAAAGGTTTATCAGTTTGTGATTTAGTTGGTTGACTGAAAAGAATGATTCCAACTAGGCCTTGATTGGAAGCATTGAAAGTGAAGAGGAAATTGTAATGACAACGTACTTGGTCATAATTATGCGCGTAAACTGTAATTTAAATTCAGATTTGCGTAGCGGTTGCACACTTCAACGTAAAGTAGAGCTGATCCAATAGCGATTTTGTTGAAAGATAAAATATTTCGCGAAGAATATGTAAATCAGTATCCAAGTGCAGCGTGAGACTTGTAATTTCAACACTTTTTTGTTCAGTTTTGTTCAGTCTAATGTAAGCCAACGCTTCCTTTTATGTGTTCTGCTAACGCACCTGATTCTAGCGTACGTAGAATTCTAATGAATTATCTCATGTGGCTTCATTTGCTGATCTCATTCGATACTAAGCATTTCACATATTTGCAGTGTAACAATTACTGCTGATGAGAACATGGATTTAATACTTACTCATTTTTGTTTTATGCTTCTTTTTTAATTTGCTTGATGAAGCGCCCATGGTGATAAGAAATCAGCAATTATTGGCTAACACGTCGAATCACAAATTCACTGCGATTTGAAGAGCGCGATCTAATGAAACAGATGCTTTCAATGAGGCAAACCGCCAACAATTAACATCCTGTTGTCACGTGTTGACTTTGCTAGAATTTCAACATTGATGCGCAAAGGTAGGTGGAATGGGAGTTAATTTCAATGATGATATCATAACAACACAGAGCATCTAATATCTTTTCAATTTGCGGACTCGTTTGGCAGTTTACGATTCGATATTTGGTTTGCCCAAGTTGTAATAAGCGAAGCTGAAGGTGCAATAACATTAAATACCCATTGTGCAATGCCCTGATTGAGCAATATCAATAGCAACATGAATTTACGGTTTATATGAGCATTGTTTCGAAAATAACCATCACATTACGTTCAGCTCGATATTGTAATTTCGTCATTTCTGGCACATCCGTTATTATGCATGTATGAGCATTGATAAGACCGCTGATAATCCTTGTCAGCATTTTTCGAATATCTTGATTCAATAAGACTACAATAAGTGCTTTGGTTTTTGATTTTCTTTCGCCATGTTGCTACAAAAATTATTCGTTTGTTGTATCCTTTATTGCTGAATGTGTAAACTACACTATTACAATTGTTTCAAACTATAAGGTATGCCACTTAATTGTTTGCTTGCAAATTGGTTAGTAGGCGATAATTGATAATTGCGACAATGCAAACTGTATCAACAATGGCATATTGTGAACTGGGTGGTGAAATCGACGCTCGATTAATTTTATCCGAAAACGTGGGAAATCGGTGATCGCCACCCCGTGGGAAAGTCCGGTGGCTCATAAAGCATCTTTCCGAGTTGACGTGGCTGCGCGTCTGTAGATTGAAAAGGATCCGACACGTTACGTGTTGGTTTGACGTTTTTATTGCCCTTTAAAGGCATATAATGAAGTGAAAAATTATCATTTTTACATTGAATAGCCGTAGTTCTCAAGGTTATGCCTAAACGTAACTGGCAGATTTTGGAGATTTTAGCAGATATAAAGATTTTTTTGGTCCCTAGTCAATATTTAGATTGTTGCTTCTCAACAAAACGACATTTTTGCAATGGAAACATTTGCTGAAATATGCAAAAGTATTTAGAATCAATACTGATGAATAACAAGCTGACAATGCGTTTACAATCTTGATAACATTAAACAATGTCTACTTCTTAAAGACAATTGCCAGATGAAATGCAATTTCACGTGGTGCGCAACTGGATTTAGTGAACATTTAAGTATTAGTAGCAATGGTGCGTAATTTGATATTTTTCAGTTCTAGGACCACATGTTGGCATAGAATCACGTAAATTAATACTCAAAAACACATGCGCAAAGATGTCGCATTGCCACGTTTTCGTTGCCATTTTAGATCAATAATGGCGGCAAATATTGTTTCCGAAAGATAAATTTGAAAATCTCGTAATCAACGTATCTGTTCACAGTAAATTTGATCATTTATTGGTTTTTAATTGATTCCAATTCAGCACCATCAATATGGAAGTTCAAATTTAAATATTAATGAAGACACACCAGATTCATTTTCAATTATTTGATTTATTAATTGATAATGCTTCCGTTAGATGTCGTTATTGCCACCTTCGCCTTACTAACGTTTGCATTATTAAACAACGCTTTAGGCTGTAATTACGAATTGCTTCGATTGCAACCTTGAAGTAACACGTTGGAAAACACTTTAGTTGTTGAATTCTGTGTTAGTAGTAGATGTTTCCGGTTTAGATCCAGAAAGCAATTCATATTTCACAAATTGCAAACAATTATCACATTTTTCACACTCGCAAAGTAATTGCCGATAACTGATCGAACATTGCGCTGAATCCGAGCGCTCGAGGTTTAAGTCCGTTCATAGTCGAACAGTAAACTAAAATGAAATGCCAAAGCGAGGTAAGGCGAACCATAAGAAGGCCACTTCTACACGCTATGACGTTGTGGTAGTTCTGTTAATATTTGCAATTAGTACACGCCAAGTCCTTGCTTAAATTCTTCGAATAATGCAAGTTTTATCAATCGTCGAATTAATTGACTATCGTCACGTTTTAAAGTCGCCTCCCCGGGATAATAAACTAAAGTAACGTGACCTAAAACATTTGATAGGATATGAAATAGATGTGCAAACGCTGTTTATAATGACTCGCGTTAACGGCGATTAAACAAAGTACTGCAATTTGCTGCATTTGTTAGGCAATCCGTTCAGGGCACTGCTGACTTATTCAGTCTAACAAAGCCCGCATCTATGCGCAGTTAATCTTGATGACTTGGCAAACGTAGAGAGTGTTATCGCAGAAGACTTGCGAGACCAAGCTTATGCTCATATTGTTTATTGTGGTCTGCAGGAAGGTGAGAGAAGCTGTGTGACATAGAAGATTGCGAACACAATGTTTGCACACAGATAGTTTACAAAGGGTTGGCAATCCTTGGAATCGATGAATTCGCTCCTTTCGTGGTGTTGCAGTTCACATCACTTTCAACCAGTTTCAGTTGCAATACATTGTAATACGATTACGAAAAGAATAAATATTGTGTTTAATACAATATGGATATTCATAATGTTCGACAAATTATTCGAAACAACATCAAAATCGCTTAATAAGCGTCTGAAAAAGTTGATGTAATAAATTCTTAACATTGTATTATGCAAATTCAACAAACAGAGGCCAAACACGCAACTGTGAAATCGCAACCGAACGATATCGAAGATATAAACGAAGAAATTAAGATTATCATTAATTCTTCCGCGTTAGAACGTTCTTGATCTTTGGAAATGTACAAGAAATGCTTAAAATGTCATTTCAATTTGAACCCAATGAAACCAAAGCCGACAAACAATTCGCTGGGCGGAAAATAGAGAATGAGATACCCACTTACAAATAGAGGCAATAAAGTCAATAGAACGTGGAACTGGAACACATCGGAAACATTTTATGCACTTTACTACTACTACGTAAACGTCAGTTTTGCACTCGCCGAGTGCCAATCGGTTAGAAGTGGATCCGAACTCATCGAGGACATGTTTTTACTTTTAAAGAGATTTCAACGGTTTTGCCACAAGATTCAGTTTACTGGACACGCTCTCGATGCATCCGCAGCGTCCAAGTGGTCGTTGATTTCGTTTTCTTCCCTCAGGTCCGATCTGAGACGAATTCATGGCACGCAAATGGAGGCAAGCGCCACGAAGGAGTTGCTTTTATGACGAGTTGCGCACGAAGAAGTTGCGGCAATGAGAGGAATCGATGCCCAAACAAGAAGAAGAAGAAGAAGAAGAAGAAGAAGAAGATGCAGAACGTGATGAGGCTGCACGTCTTCAGGTGGTGGCCAGGTTGCTAGCTCGCGAGTGCGCTAATCAAAGGTGAATTAAACCCTAAAGATGCTCGATCTCAATCATTAACAGATGTATTTCGTTTAAAGCTAATCTCAAATACAGTAGTTTGATTTGATTTGCTGCTTTACTAGTAATTCATCATTCTTCGTCCATGTTGGGATGCAATGGTACAGATCTCTGTTGGCCGACCTGTATCTAACTTCTGTGCTCTGCTTAAATGGACACATTTCTTCAGCTGAGCATGATTGGCATTCTGCAAGCAGAATTTGCAATTGCATTCCTCTTCTGCATGTGTAGCTGCATTATGTTGACTGTTGTTTCTTGGAATAATGTTATTTCATTCTCCGGATTCCTTCGAGAATGTGAACGAAAGAAGTCTGTATTTCTCAAAAATGATTGCAGAAATGTTATTCGATGAGGGTCATTTCGCACCCGTTCGATAGATGGCGCATTAGATGGTGAAATGGAGAGTTTGCTGATGTTAAGACTACATAGTTCTGATTACAGAGGTAGATAAATGCATTATTAATATAAACATATAATAGCTCAGTGATTCCCAAAGTGGTCTATATAGACCCCTGGGGGTCGATTTTGACTTGCAGGGGGTCTACGATAACGAAACA
>JAOEHK010008123.1:0-32682 GCA_025447835.1 Labidoglobus nevermanni
TTCGTCTGTGTGTATGTATGGAATATTTGGCGCCCGCCAAGAATTTTTAATGTAGTATGGCGCCCTTTTCATAAAAATCGTTGCCGACCTCTTGGTTACAGAGTTATAAAAATCATCTAAGACGCGTGTCACCAAAAACGTGCTCGCGTGTCAGCACTGACACGTGTGTCATAGGTTCCCTATCACTGGCCTAGGATTACTACTGAATGTTGATTTATTGTAGAATCTTTCTACTATACTAATGACGGATCTACATAGTATGAAACTATTGATTCATATCAAAGGCATTCTTAAAGTTAGTTACACACACGACTTTTCAACTTTTGTTCCCTTTCCCATAATTAAAATGGAATCCAATGGAATCCATTTGTCGTTGACATCTAAGTGCACTTTATACTCAGTGTCATTTACTTTTCACAACGCATCAGGGAAAGAAATAGAGAAATATATTAATGAAATGATATTTGAGCACAAACCAAATTTATAATATTTACGAAATTTAGAATATTCAAAATATTTGTTTAAAATATTGTATTTATAAAATTTTGAAAGTGTCTAATATTTCTAATATTTCCAATATTTCAAATGTTTCGAATAATTCCAATATTTCTAATATTTCTAATAATTCTAATTTTTCCAATATTTTTATTGTTTATAATATTTCTGATATATCCGATATTTCTAATATTTATAATATTGTATCTACAAAAAATTCTTGGTAATTAAAGTAGAAGAAAATTGTCCTTGTTGGAGTAGCGTAATAACTCGATGAATTATAGAAGGAGGCTCTGAACATAATAGTCTTATTATTTCATTAGAAATCCTATTAATAGCTGATATATTCCTCAACAGGCGACGGATGCAATCTTATTCGATATGTGCATATGTAGTGGATTCCTCGTCGTTGACTTATTCCCTTAGGACCAGTAACCCAGTTCTCGCAAGAATGGAAACGATCCAACGACAGTCTCAGTAACCTACAGCAGGAGAGTGAAATAGGAGCCATGGTCTATTTCCTATCCATTTTCTCTGGCAATTTCACAGCAATATTTCGTTGTCAATTAAACGTCCATTAAAAAAAAGACATTTTGTAACCGAACCAACAGCGAAATGTTGAACGAATTGTCGATCACTGTTCTTAGACGAGTGGCCCGAATCAATTAGCAGACGGAGATTGCAGCTGATTAAACAACGAACGAACCGGAAGGGTTCTTGATCAATCTAATACGATTTGCTGCCAGACCAGAGTACGCCGAACTTGTTGGTAAAGTCTAATTCGACGTGTTGGAGAACATCTTATCGGCATAATCACACTTGTAACTTGTCGCTAATTGTGAGATAAGTCTGGCGATTTTCAATTATAACTCTTAGTGTACTCCTGTATTTGTAATCCTTTGCAGGAAGATTATTCAATCTTTCATGGATTACAAGTTGCGCGTATGTTTCCATTTATTAAGCTCTCATCACTCTACAACTATTCGCAGATCTCTGTTAAGTGTATCATAAGGACATGCATTCCCACTTGAACAATGTTCATTAGTCTGGATAATTGCGGTTTGCACTATTGAAGATATTAATTGCAAACAATAATGATTCAGAACACAAATGTATCTAAAGTTGATAGTTCCAATGTGAAATGAAATATGAATATAATGAAATATAAATATAACAAGAATAGAGGAGTTCTTAAGTGGTCCATGTATATATTTACTTCAATGTCAATCAAATAATTTGTTGTCCTGTTTCCCTGAAGATTTTGTACTTGTTTCGTCCTTAGAATATATTCTTCCTCCCAATGATTTTCCTAGGCTTCGCTGAATCAATGTAGCTATATCCTTAATTCCATTGAGACTTACTTCGATTGCTGCAGCAAATTGGATTACTTTGCTATTGAATCCTGATGAGTAGGGAGGATGAAATCAATTTTAATATTTAAATATATCGCCAATCAATGATTGATATTCATTTTAGATCAAAATAATGCAATTACAACTAAGATGCGTTGCAACAATTTCTGAAATTCGGATATAAATTCGATACTGTGAGAAATAGCATTTTAAAAGACGAGAAAGTGAGATAAATCTGATTGCAATTCCGGTGAGTAATAGTAGTTCGTAAACGAATTAAAATTTGGGTTTCTTGTAAAATTTCCTCACTTAATTGAATTGCAACAGAGCGCCAACATGCTGCAGTTCCCAAATTCTATTAAAAGTCACAAGATATAAATTCATGTGGAATATAACACACCCTGACAAGAACTTTGTACAGGTCCGATGTGGGCGGCACAGGATGATCCTGTGCTTGCTTCGAGTTTCATGGAAAGCTTTCCCGGAGATACCAAGCGAGATAACGCGTAAATGGTGAAAGTTTTTAATTGCCCGACGATTTGAAGGTGTTCGCAATAATCATATTAAACTAAGTAAACAATGCCCACATGCAAACAGACACATTGTAACCCAATATTTGCATAATTAATTTCGCCCAATTTCCTACCAACGATTAATTTGAATTTGCATTCCTTGTCATGATCAAATTTGTATAAAATTCTGCATATTGCACTCTTGCGTACTTGCGCAATATTTGCAATTCAGGTAAAAAACTTTAACTACTTCAATGTTTATTCGTCCCATGTCGACATGAAATAAAGCTGGAGGATTGTTTGAAAATATGCGCACATTGAAGTTGATAAATGCAAACAAACACCAGCATTTGTCTGTGCAATTAGGACAACGAGTCAATTTCGACCTAGTGGATAATTCTGAAACTGACAAGTTCTCTGATTAGTTTACATCGTCACATCGCAGATCCAAGCCCAACCAAGCATTAAATCATAAATTACTTCATTGTCTAGTCTAGCGAGTATCGGTAAATCTTGAAATCTATCCCCTATGACATTTATTAATAACATGCAATGATCATGGAGATTGTTGAGTGCTTCAAACAGATAGACATGGCAAGAAATTAGAATTGGGATCATTCGCAAATCATAAAGCTCCAGTAATTAATGCTGCATAATGTCAGAGTATGGCCACGCGCAACCAATGGATAGATGGCGAATTGTTAATAGACACAATATGCTCGCATTCCGTTGAATTCAGATAGGGCGGATCGATCTGCTGGAAATGAGAATTTGTACAAATGGGCCAACGAATAAATGCATCTATCATTCATCCAAGAAAAACCACAAAATCTCTCTGTCATATTTTCTTATTTTTCGCAGGAACTAGCAGGAATTACTGACAATTACATGAATTTCTGTATCCGTTTGGATCTCTTATAATATATCCCCATTTATGTTTATATTCAAACTTTCATCACCCATTACTTAGGTAACTGCTATGTTAACTCTGTCTGTAAACTGTGGTAAATTTTAATCCCTGGGCATTATTTACTATATAATGCAGAAAACAGAAATTCAAAGTAATTTTTATGACGTGGACACAAATGCTAAATTGTTTGCCCCTTTCATCCAGTCCGGCAAATACTCTAGGCAAACCACAAATACGACAAAGTTTCTTGTTGGCTCGATTGCGTTTCATAAATGAAAGGACCAGAAAGGATGAGAGGCTTCAAGCTTGGGGCAAGGCTTGACTTGAGTACAATGCAAACGCCACACGTCTGATTTCATTTCTTAGAAGGGTGCTCGGATTTGCATTTCAATGCGATTGCAAATGCAAAAAACAGCGTCTAATGGAAAATCGCAAGAAACCTGAATATGTGGCTTTAGCTGCATTTGCAAGTAGTCTAGAACTAAGTGAACATTCGTTGAATTGCAAATCTGAATTTGAAGCTTTAGTAATGACTTTTAGTCTTATCAAAAATTATCAACTCAATAGCGTGAACTCGTATGTTCGTTGAGAAGGGAACGAGAAACTGCGTAGAGTTTCCTACAACTTAACAATCTATGTTGTAACCGATTAAAGTCAAACTTCTGGTCACAAAAAGCCATTATTCATCCACTTATTTATTACTTGCGTTCTCAAACTTACCTGCATCTTGTTGCATCCTTGACGGAAGACAGTATTAATGTAGTTTGCATTCAGGTATGTTGAAACTTGGGCACTTCTTCCGCAATTGCAAAGTCAATTTGAATTCTCATTTGAATTAATTTAATTTAACGAATTCATCGCACTGATTGCTGCACTTTGCGAGTGGACAATTCTCGAAAATAATTGAATTATCAATTTACATTTAAATTTCATATTCTCATTCACGTATTATTAACTCGCTTGCAATGATTCGAAGGAAAGTGGAGTAAAGCGAATCATTAATTCTACATTGTATAATACGAAAAGTTTAATGAAAATTCGCTTGAAAGTAGTAGAAATGTAGTAAAATATTCTGGCAAAAAAAGCACACTTTAGCAAAAATATTTAATTGAAAAACTTTATCGCTCTTTCATAAAAACAATTTGCAAAAATGAATGAGTTGTAATTATTGACTAGAAATAAATTTAATATAATAAATAATTTGATGCGAAGTTGTATGGGGTTTCTAATTTGAAAATTTGAAATCTCGCAATGCCACAAACACAGAGCAATTAATTTCACTAATTTTCCGTTGGCGTTGATATCATGCAATGCGTTAGACTAATTAATTGATTGATTGATTAATTGCTCGAAAGCTACGCCATCAATACGTCTGAATTATGCGTACTGACTAAACTCTAGTTTGCTTTTCATTTTGGACTCAACCTAAATGTAAACACAGTCCCAATTGTTTATATAGCTCACATTCTCATTGATATCTTGGAGCTGAACTTGCAGTGCAATAATGAATTGTTGAACTAATGTTTGGTGTACGGATTAGCGTGCTGATAAAATACCTAGTTCAACTTACATGTTTATTCAATCATGTAATATGTCATTGCGTTTATTCCTCATGACAACATTTATATTTCTATTTGTTATAACTTAGTGTTTTGTGTAAATCATGTTATAAAGGACATGTATATATACTGTTAAAAGGATCTATTATAAGTTATTTAAAACCGGATCCTTATTGTTGGCTCCTGTTAATTAGATCGAGATTAATAATATTTTACTGGCATTATAATGTTTTACTGAAAAGATGTATAAAGTATATTATATTTTGAAGGGAATAAATGTAGAGGAACTTATTGCCAGATGGATCAATATTGACTACCATCATCAACAGAAACGGAATTACACCGAACCAGTGGATGGGAAACTCAACAAAAAATGCTTGTTAACGTTAATAATTCAGGGTAACTACAATTAGGTGTGTAAAGAGTGGAAAATATGTCTATTGACATATTCGTTGTTTATTGTGGGTCCTAGGACCTATCATTAATTACTTGGATCATTACAAGTGCCGATATCTGGCTCCATAGTTCATCTTGAAGGATTCCTAATTGTTTTTAGATTAAGTAATTGAAGGGTTTATTAAAAATTTAATATTTATTGATTTGCTACAATCTTCAATTATTCCAAAACATAACAAAACTATTTCTAAGCTTCTATTATTTATAGACAGGTAATTAGTGTGGTCAACTTATTGCTAACAAATAGTCATAGAAATATTTTAGTAAATGTCCTTGAATCGAGGAATAACAATCCAATCGAAAACGTCATAACTAATCAGTGAAATGATGTAATGTCAGTAAATTAAAAATATGTTCAATTGGTTTATTGGTACAATCTTTGGTTTCATGGACGCCTGACCTGCCCATTTCATCAATATCAAGGATAAGCATGTAAGTGGAATTATCCTTAACCATTCCTGATCAATCCTCGTCACTGGATTGCGACTGATAATTTAATTGCTCGCCCCACCAATCCCTAATCTCATGTAGCGCATTGTTGACCTTGGGCATTGTGGACTTGGTGTTGAAGACATCCCTGGGCATGCGATTTGCAGCCTCATTCGATTCGTTCAAATGCGTCAGATTCTTATTCACCACCGTCTGAAAGTGTGGAGCGCTTTCATTGTTGCTCTTGTTTGCCATGCGAATGACTGCAGGTCGGTTGTTCTTCTTCTTGGTGGACAGACGCTCCTTATCTGAGCGAGCAGCTGGATCCGACAGAGTTGGCGCCAGATATTTTCGCCCCGAATTGCTACCTATGCTATCAGATCGCGGCAGGATAATTGGCTTCGGTTTTACACGCACCACCTCGTTCTCCTTCTCCCCATCACTTTCTCGATCCGGTGTGCCATTCTTCACCTCCTCTTGAGTGTCCAGCAATTGGAGGACCTCGTTGGTTGCACGCAGCCCTGCAATCAGACTGTTTTGCTTGTTCTGGAATGAAAGCGAATTTCGAATTTAAGACATTGTCTAAAGGGAAATTGCGCAAATATACATTTTGCGAGCGAATTTTCTTCAGGCAAGCCTCCAACCATGTTCGGATTGTTTGCTTGGCTACTTCCTCCTCAATGATGTACTCAAACTCCTCCCTAGCGAGGAGTTCCTCTAGTTGCAGCGCTTTTCGAATATCCACTGATCGGTACGATAGCATGCTACAGGACAATGATTTTAATTGAAGTTGCAGAAGTCTAAGTAATTTGCATTACTTAATGACATCATGGAATGTAACATCTTCGCCATTGTGAAGTCTTTCTAATTCGTAGCACATGTGCTTGAAGAGCAGACGATCCTTTTGTGGATCTACCTCTAGACGGCCTTTCAATAAACGCAGAATAAACTTGACCCTTCGAACTGGAATTACTCCGCGTTGGTGAATGTCGACAATGTTCCAAGTGTTTTGAAAGTTTCGTATGTCTGCATAGGAAAGTAGAGCGTCTTCCTCGTTCGAGTAGAAGAGCGAAAAGTTCTCCATGATAATAGCTGCAATTTGAAAGAGTTTTCCAAAGGGGTGCATTTATAATTGCATGATAATAGCGCACCAACAAGAAGGTTTAAAACGATGTAGGTAATTATGACGTAAAAAGTACAAAAGTATACTAAGGATCCACTGAAATTGCCACAATCCGTTTCCCAGTAATTATCCGCTGGGGTGCAATATGGCGGCTGGATCATACAATCGTGCATGATTTTATTCCAATCTTCCCCAGTTACAATTCGAAATAACATTGCCACACCTGTTACTGCGGACTCGAAATTTGCGCGCCTGGAATAAGGGATAAGTCACTTTGAATTTCTGGTAAGGTTGCTTCACAGACCTTCCAATCCCTTCGCCATATTTAACGGTTCCAAAGATTATCGTCCCAGCTAAAGCATAGAAGAATACCAATAAGAACATCCCGAAAATGATAAAGAAACTTTTGCAAACTGAAACGCCAACAGTGAGCATCAACATCTTCAGGGTGGCGTGTTTGCCAGTGATGGTGAAGAATCTCAGAATCACCACCATGAACCCAATGAAATAGGATAAGTCGTTCTGAAATTGATCCAGCTAGTATTTTATATAGTTTATGGGAAAAATGATACCTTGAAAGCTGCATGAGAAAATACCCAGACAACTCCAGTAACAGTAACGAATAAATCGTAGCGATTCCTACGAGACTGGAGGTACCCTCGAGGGGTGAACGCAATGTTTTTCATCACCACTTCGACCACAAACATGGAGATGCAAGCGACATTAACATACGCTAGAACAACTGTGTACGAAGCGTCTTTGTTCCACTGGATTTCGTGTGAATAGTAAATTAATATAGAAATGAGAAGAGCTCCAAATAACTCACTGTCACGCTCAATAAGGAGCTGTTGATGATGACCATTACTGCGACGATCCGCTTGAACTTCAAATTCTGAGTGATATCGTAGATTAACGCGCGAAACTTCTTGCCATCGGGCCGAGGAGGCAAATGAAGGGGCTGGGCGATCTTCAGTCGCTTCTTCAGATCACACCAGCGCCTCTGGTCAACCGTGAGCAGGGCAGTGCCTTTGTTTTCCGAGTAATTCGCAATGACGACTCCGACGAAGAGCGTCAGGCCGATCATGCAGCCAATAAAGATGTAGATGTGAATGTAGATGGCATGCACAGGTCCTAGGGCTTTAATTAACACGTCGCGAACATCCAGCCATCCCTTGAAGGAGAGGACTTCGAAGAGGGCCAGCATTGCATCTCCAATGTTGTCGAAATTAAATCGTCTCGGATTCGCCCAGACGCGCGGAACTAAGATGGATGGATACGACTCGTCTGGACCAGGTTTCAGCTTCATCTTCGTTACAAACACGCGTCGCATAAAGACGCCAACGCAGTCAGAACGTTTTTGAATGGTTGGGTCATTACACCGGGCTAGTCGTCCACCGTAAAGTTGCACCCCGTAACTTGCGAAGACAAACATCAAGAGAATAAGTAGTGTTGATACCTAAAAGGAGGGACTTTTACAACCTTGCATTAGCCTGGACCAATTAGAAGATACTGAACATGGTTTTGTTACAAGTGCAAGTTACTCCATTGAACTCCCTGGCAGAGTACTACAGAATATAATATCTACACAATATTTACCAATAAAATCTCCTTGAAGCCACGACATAACTCGTAGACAACTTTCCGCATATGTGGGACTAAAGTGAATATGCGAAGAGGTCGCAAGCATCTCAAAATCATTAAAAGTTGTGCACCGGACTTTGGCGGGACTTTTCTTGGCATCCATATTAGAAATACCAGGCTTACCTATTTGGCACAAAGTAGTTCTTTTAATCATTCACATAAACCTAAAGTTTCATACTGATATTGTTGCTAATTCAGAATATTCGGGCCCAGGTACATCCTCCTTGTACAGCCACTGGTTTCAGTGTTTGGGATGGGATAGGAATCATAGAGGACCATATTGCAACCACATCTGCAATTTCGGATATAGTATTGTCCCTCTGTCAACTGAGCGCTTAGTAAATGGTAACACTTTACCAGGAATTGAACCCAAGTCACTAGACGCGTTGGTATCTCGTGGACGTCAGCGTTACCACTCGGCTACCAAGGGCTTAACGCCAATTGAGTTAATAACATGATTTGAGGATTGGAGTGAATGAATAGAAGAATCTAAGGGATGTGCGAGTAATGGCAACTTACCAAATATATGAAAACATCCAAGACAGCAGCACAATCTTTGATGTAAGCTTTAGGAGTGAAAAATAAGCCATCGGCAAGAATTTTCAATGCAAGTTCCATGCTCATAAAAATGACAAAACTGTATTCTGCCAACTGCAGACTATAATTTTCCATGACGCGATAGTAGGGTGTCTCAAACATCATTGAAATGCACGATAAAGTAGTCATCATTATCATCACCCAATCCAAGTATGTTACAAGACCAAGGAAATTACTGCAAAATTACAGGAGTAGAGAAGAGCCCCAGAATATCGAAGTAACTTAACTTACTGCAAACTTTTGTATTGAACCTTGCGTTCCTTGCCAGTTAGCGGATCTTTGAGCCTCGCATCATATCTGGCGTAGACAATCATTTGGCAGATCTTGCGGAATCTGCTTTCCCTCGGAACAGCGAACAGCGGGGTGTCGAAGAAGGGATGGTTTTCCCGCAAGTCCTCTTCGCGTTGGTTTCTTCGCATCTCTGCTTGCTGCCGTTTGGCTTGCAGCAATTTGATGTCCAAGTCATGCGGTCTTGCTCTGGCAGATGTGACTCGATTCACCCCAATATCCCCATTCTCCATCAAATGCTCGTAGGTTTGTTTGAGTTTAATTGATCCACTGCGAACACTGCGTCGAATTGAACGTGAACCAAATCTGAAAGTTTTAGTCAACCATTAAAGTAATGATTGATGGTGATCCTTCTTATAGCGATTTCAGAAAGTTAGTTTAAGAGCCAATTAATGGTATTATCACTCACTTCTTGGGATCGATACGTAACTGTTTCATGCTGTTGATGGTACCTTGTGGTTTGAGTGGTCCTTTTGTGCCTGGCACTGGTATCATTGATGAATCGCCAAGCATTAATCGTTGATTGTTTGAATCGCTAGAACTCAACGCTTTCCATGAGTATTTCCTCCTAGTTTTCCTACTTACTTGATGATATGGGCAACGGCAGTTTTCTTCAACTTAAAATTGACCACTCGCACTTTGGGTATGCTATTGTTCAGGATCTTGAGCGGTCGTTGCTTGCGATAGATAATCTTAGAGTCGAAGATTTCCTCGCTCAGCTTCTTTAAGGCGCCTTCGGGGTTCTCCCCCTTTTCCGTTTCGTAGACAAACTGTCGCATAAAACTTTCGCGCACCTTGGGCAAACTGAAATCGGAGGGCACTTTGTGTAATGTGACCATTCTAGGACTGTCGGGGAATTTCTCAAAAATTCTCAGACGAAACGGGAGAGTTTCCTTAATCTCCGCACTCTGCTCGCGATACTTCAATTGCTTCAACTTCTTGATGTCCTCGTCCAATTCCAAGTTGTCCAAAATCACAGCGACGAATAAACTCAGCACAATCTGAAATTCGCCCCTGTATTTGGAAACTCATTGAGTTGTTAAACTTCTTACCAACGTTACGAATAAATGATACAGAATGAAATAGCATGCTACTAAAGGAGCAATCGTGGATGGCGTCAGCAGCATGGTCTCATCCATTACTTCCACCCACGCCTCCTGGGTCAGTATTTGGAACATACTCATGAAAGCCTCCGCAAAAGTTTCGAATTTGGTGAAGCCACAAAGCGAGCAGAATAACTGCATCGATATACTGGAGGAGATAATCAGTAAGCACATGGTGAAGATGATCAGTGAGCCCAGTTTCTTGCCGGGCCCGAAGATCTTGTAGACAAAGTCTTCCAGTAAGGGTGACGCTTTGATAAGCCTGCCGACGCGGAATACTTGGAAGTATGTGAACCCAGACATATAGAAATAGGGAATAATGTGGATACTGGTGCCAATAGCTAGCAGCAATTCAAATTTGTGTATGGAATGCTTCCAGTAGCCACGCCAACCTAGGCACCAGATTTTAAACGCGGTCTCACAGTTCAGCAGAATGGTGAAGCAAATCTCGCTGTAGTAATACTTCTCGTAAAACTCACTCCTAGGAGTGCCGTCATGCTTGAACCTCATCGTTGCTGTTACGACCCCGTTTGCTAGAATGACGCCCATTACTGCTAACCGAAATTGCGGCGATCGAAGGATCGTATGGCATATTTCTGGAGCTAAACCAGCATGTTTATTATCGTCCAGGGTCACTAATTTCCAGCCACGATCGTCTCCAGTTAAAATCTGAACGCAAAGTAGTCAAATGGGGGATAGAAATCGATATTAACTTATTACCTGTGAAGCAGAACTATTCTGAATATGCCCTCGTACACCCCACATTTGTTGAAATTGTACACGGATTTCGTTAAAGGTTTCAGTGATAACAGCAATGAAAACGTTCTTCACTAGCCATGCCAGGAAGAAAATCATAGTACTGAAGTAGAAGACTGCTCGCCACCCCGGAAGACTATCAATTGCTCGATACATTATGAACACCCAACCTTCCTGAGAGGAAGCTTGGTAAACTGTGAAAAAGCTTGTTACTGAAACATTTCACTATATTTGTAAGGTGGCTAGAACGACAACATTTCCAAAATCTTTACCAAACTCATCAAACCCGTTGAATCCCATTATATATCTGGATAAACCCAGTTTCATGCATTTCATTCCTTTCGGGCATTGATATCCCGAATTTGGATCGACTGAACAGAAGGTATCCGGAATTGCGAGACTGTTGATTGTTATATTTCTAAGAAATAGAAGAAGTTGGTGAGACAGTAAAGAAGGAAGGACCCCACATCCCAAAAACGGGTAAATGGGGTATAGATTATATTATGTATTAATTTCATTTGAAAATTATTCAAAATATAAAGTCTATGTTTGCTAACAGCTTACCCAGGTTCAGTCGTGTTCAATACACAGTGATTTTTCAATTCGCCGAAGAATTGCACCCCCAGTAATCCATACAGAGACATGAAGAATAAGAAAAATAAAGTAACATTGTAGATTTGTTGACTTGAACGTCTGAAATGAACTCGGTTACCTCCAATGACCATTATTATTAGAATATTTACTTGAAAATCTGATTGATGCGTGACTTTGGCATGGAGAACTTGAGGAATACCCGAAGGAATCGAATCATGATCAAAGGTCGAGGTGCGCGAAGTATGGACAAGTAACTATACTTTGGCACAACTTCGGTTAATTCGAAAATTTGCAATATTACGGATATCCACAGATTGAAGACCATAATGGCGTCAAATTGACACCAGTGATCTTTTAAATAGGGTCGCTCCCCCTGGAATATTGATAACAATCTCATTGGCCCTTAAACTTCATCATTTACCTTCAGAATGCCCCGAATATGCATTTTCGCGATCATTTCTGCAGTAAACAAAACCGTGACGAAGGAGTCGACGCTGAATGTAATGATTTGCATTGGTGGAATTTTCTCGAAAGTTTTCGGCGTGTTGCAACAAATTGATGCTAAACTTAGCAAAGCACAGAACCGCATTAATCTACGCACCCAAATCTGGAAGGAAATTCGTTTGAAATGATGCACATTAGCTGAAAGTTTGCATCAATTTCATACCATATTTACCCATTCTATATCCGCACTCTCGTTGAATGCCTCGTCCGGTCCGTAATCAGCCAGCACTGGTTCGCCTTTAAGGCTCTGCTTCCTCCCCAACATCATGACAATAACTTGAAAATATTTACACTAATAGCGAATGAATTTTAAAGATTCCCTACTACATATTCTGCATTAGGTATTGGTTTAGAATTCTCTTTCGAGCAAAGAGAACGAGGTGAAGGATATGGGAAGATGACTGCCGTTGCTAGGGATGGCGAACACTGCGCCCTACTTCCAGGATTGCTTCCTGGAGCATTCCAACAGGAGTCTGCGCGAAACTCATATCGGGAATGTGATTCAGGGCGCTTTAGCTATACTTAATCTGGAAGTGAATGAACGGAATTTACAAATAATCAATACATTGGACAATTCCCTTCAACATGAATGTCTCCTGATTCTTCCAAGTTAATTAACTTGATATTGCGCGTAAAGTTTTGAATTTTTCAAAGTTATTGCTAAGTGGCGCCACGGTGTTCCACTCTCAAAGTAATAATATGATATTTAAAGAATCTCATCAATTATTTGTAGTCTTAACCAGATGGAGAATAAATACTTGAATGTTATAAATTGTTTTATTTAAACAATTTTAATTTAAAATGAAAATATCGTAGCTACTCTGGTGACCAGATATGGAACTTGCATTCTCGACCACGTGTTTTGCGCTGTTTATTCATTTGTTTTAATAAAAGTGTTGAAATACGATTAATATTGTGGCGAAAACTACAATCAACAGTGTACATCGAAAATGCAACACGACGATGTAAGCAACAATTGAAATTAGTTGTAACTTTGTGCAAAACAGGCTTAATCAATAATTAACCTCAAATTTCAGGTTGTTTGGAGTATAATTAATAAGAGTTTCTGCTCTTATAAAATCTCGTAAGTGCATGTGTTTTAAGTAAATTTGATTGGTTATTATACTTCGTTAATTTGCAGCACCCACACGCAGCGGTTTTGCCGCAATGAATACAATTTGACTGGATTTTGCAGCCGTTCCTCTTGTCCGATTGCAAACAGTCAATACGCGACTGTTCGAGAAGAGAATGGCATTATTTATCTGTACATGAAGACTGCCGAACGTGTAATGTTCCCAAGCAAGTCCTGGGAACGCGTCAAGTTGTCGAGAAACTTCGAGAAAGCCATTCATCAAATCAACGAGAATTTGCTTTATTGGTCCGGTTTCGTAAAATCGAAATGCAAGCAGCGATTTGTGAAGATAACTCAGTACTTGATTCGCATGCGAAAATTGCGATTACGCCGGCAGAAGCTACTCGTTCCTGTTCAGAAGAAAATCGATCGACGTGAGAAACGAAGGGAGGAAAAGGCCCTTGTAGCAGCGCGTATCGAGAAAGGCGTCGAAAAGGCGTTATTGGAACGTCTGAAGAAAGGAGTGGTTAGTTACAAGTCATAATTCTCACATTTGTGGTATTAATGCCAGCCTCATTCTATTCAGTATCAAGATTTGTACAATATCCCACAATCCACGTTCCAAGAAGCAATTGAACATGGGGAAGTGGAAGACGAGGTCGAGGAAGATGAAGAGCTAGAGAAGCAAATGGAAATGGAAGGAGACGACGAATTTGTAGCTGCTGATAGCGATTCGGATATCGAGTTTGATGAAGTACATTTAATGTTAGTTTGTTAATGGCAATCTTAATTTCGAACATTTTAGGAGAGCGACAGTGGACAGAAGGAAGCTGCGGATCTAGATAGCGACTTTGAGTCATCAGATGAGTCGGATATTGAGGTACAGTATTGAATTTCATAGATTATTCAATAATTGCTTGAAATTTTGCAGGAAATCCAAGTGCCTGCAGCTAAACAACCAAAAGGCAAAGGTAAAACGCCGAAAAGCGGCCGAAGAAATGTGGGCAAACGTGAACACGTTGAAATTGAGTATGAAGCTGAAACTGTGCCCAATACTTCTAGATATATCGCCCATTGAATTGTTTTTCTTGCTCAACAATAAAATAATCATTTCAATTTCTCTTTGAATCTATTTTCTCTTGTTTTCATTGTACAACTTATTACAGGGTGTAACGGTATGCATCAATATAAACATTTTATTAATTAAACTAGTGGAGGACCCTGATATTCCTTCTCCTTGAGGTATACCAAAGATTCATTCATTTGAACTAAGAATTCCACGTGTAAAGTTTTTCGTGGTTTTCTCATTAACTATTGGGACCATCTAGATGTTTCGAAGTGTATTCAGTGGGTCGTTTAATTGCGCATTTGTTGGGATAAACTTCTTTTCTTCGTGATCCTGCAGGAAAATGACAAAAAATTGATTTTCCTTAGATTTTTATGATTTTCATCTGATCTAGGCATGTTTAGGCTCAATCGAAAGAGGATTAAATGTCGATTCCAAACCCGTTTAGCCAACTTTCCTCTCTTAATTGGTTCTCGAGATATTACGAAAAATATTTTGATAACTGTTAAAATGCAACTTTGTAACTAATCGAGATGGAACAGAAATTCAAATAGTTTTAGAATCCTTATTTAATCATCTTTCGAATGAGCCTAAGCAAATCCTGAAATCGGCAAATAATTGCGAAATTCTCGGCAAACGATTGCAAAATCGGCTGCGAATGATTGCGAAATCGGCGCCTTTTCAGAATGGAAATATCTGCGCAATAATAAAGGCAAAATGTAGAATCCAACTTCTTAAGTAAGTAATTAAGTACGTAAATATTACAATAGTTCCTGGAGTTTATTCTTGTTGAATGCCAAAAAGTCTTTGAATCTGTTATCCTGTTGACGATATTAAGTTATTCCTTGTATGAATGTATTGTTACTCACATTATAAGAATGTTTTCACCACATTGAAGAAAAATGTAAGCGTTATTAACTTTAAAACTAATTTTAACAGACATGGACATGCATTTATTGATAAGAATGATATAATCAACGTTTTGAATAGTTTATTGATAACAAATACAATAAAAAGTTCGTAATATGGAATAAGAACAGTGAATCTGATACATGAAATCTCGATGACGATGAATTTCTTACCAAAAAAGTGCTCCAAAGGGTTGAACCGCATTTAGAATAGTAAGTTAATGTAATTAATTGCTTACAGGGCGATTTCATATGAGAGAAAGTAATTAAATGACAATTCCACTGCAGAGCAATTAATATTCTAGTTTTAATTAAACTGCTGTGTGAGAGCATCCTCAAATTGGTTTCCCAATAATCCTTAAATTGCAAACAGCTCATATGAGTCCTCTTAAAGAATCTGCACTTCCGCTTAAATATTATTGATTAACTTATTAATTTATTGTAAACAAATTATAAGCGGTTTAAACATCAAAAGTTTGAAGAAACAAACTTGACTTACAATTATAATACTACAAGTTAAATTGGATCAAAGTTAAATCAAGTTAAAGTGGAGAATAATTTTGCCTGCGCACTCATTTCAAAAGTTTGGATTATTTGATTCATGCGAAGTGAAGATGAAGCTCAAGAAAGTTCTTACTCGTAAATTTATTGCATCTATTCGCTATTATTCATATTCCTTGAAAGCTTCAATAAGCCTTCAGGCAATAAATTTGAATAAATATCTTTAAAAGGAATTCGGTCAGAGCTGAGCAGAACCAGTTCACCTTAAGTGAAGAACAAGTGACCTCAACATCGTTAATGGTCGCAAATGGTTCGCAATGGTATCCACTTTTTCATTTCATTGGCAAGTTCCCTTTGTTGGCAGTCTTCGCCTTCATCTGAGGCATCTGCTGCGGTTAAACTTTTGCTATTTCCGACTTGTCCCTCACTTTACTGGCATTCACATATTCGCTCAAACTTCCTTTGTGCATTCGTGATGCAAACTTCATTAACATAACATGACGACAGAATCGTTATTAAAACAATGCAAGTGCGATTTCAAAATGCAGCCTTTTTTACGCTGAAAAGCATTCAACAAAACTTAATTATTCAACAATATTTTCATTTTACAATTGGCAATTATTGGCGAATGGCAAAGTAATGCTCACAGTTGTGCATTAATTGCCAAGTTGCGCTTTGGTATTACACATTTGTTGCCAAAACAATTGCGAATACGTGCGAAAATGACGACATCATTCGAGTAATATTCCCCATTAAAACAAATGGTGAATTCAGTGTAAAGTGGAGCGCATCTTTGCATCGCGAATAAAAACATCTTCAGACATTTCTTCAAAGCTATTCGTAATTAAATTAATGTGTTGTTATTGCCCTCTCGTTTAGAGCGTATTTACGCAATTATTTTGTGATGCCCTTCGAGTTTTTAACACAAAATATAATTAAAGTGCGTGATTGATTTGCGTGAGCCATAATTATAGATTTCACTGAAATGATAGCTTTCCGCATTAATTTCTGATGCTTTGCTGACTGGTTTGTTAATGGACTGGCGGTGGCAGTATATGGAATACGCAAATAATTTTGTTTAAACATTGTTGCTAATACCTGCAACGCAAGCGCGCGACATTGACTTTAATTTTGTGAAACTGATCGGGTGCCTGTTATCACGCATTTTCCATGTGTTGACGCCAAGTGATGTTGCAGATTGTTGCGATTTGTAAATGAAACTTTGTTTAGTTCTGCGAAACAATAACGTACAACTGACAACTAAAAACGCAGTAATTATGCTGATTCTTTATGCATTTGCCATTATTTGCAAGTCCTCTGACTGATTAGATCCGAAAGTGACAATTGTACTCGTGTGTTTGATTTTGAAGAGTAAATAATGTTCATAATGGGATTTTTGACTTTGTGCAAACCAAAATACAAGTACAAGTAAGTTAATTATTAGTTGAAACTATTACCTGACGTCATCAGTATTTGTGGCTTTCAAAATCAGTCACAAACACATTGCTGATACTGATTTCAATAAACGCAAATCGAGGCTTCTTAACTATGCATTATTTGCGCATAACTTTCATTGACAATAATATTTTATAATAATATTTTCTCGATTTATTCAACTGAATGCTCTATGCTGGTATATCATGAAGATCATCATTTATTTTAAGGTGTTATTTATAAATAAATACTCGAGATATTGCACGCAGATTTGTTTGCTTTAAACCTGCTTGATCTTCAGTTGTCGTGAGGCATTCAAACTATTCTCATGGCAGTCTTATCAATTGCGGAATTGATATCTGAAGTCCAAACAAAAGTTTCTTGGTGTTACCGCTTATTTTCGGTTTTGGTATGCCCAAAAGTGACAATTTAAATAGACTTTAATAACACTCATTTACTCATATTAGGATCTTATTCTAATTCATTTCCCAACAACAATGCTAAGACTGGCTTTTGCACTATATGTGGATGAAGGTAGGTCACTTGTCAGAATAACTACGAATTGTTGTTGCCCATGATTTACTCCAGAAGACTCATCACGTTATATAACGAAGAAGCGAAAGTGTAACATGTTATATCACTTTTCAAATTGCTAAGAAGAAATGGTGATTTTTAAGTACAATTAGTAGTAGTTATTCTTTCATGACCTGCTTGTATACTTTGAGCCCATTTTATATCCTATCCACCTATCCACCAAATCCACCCCAATCTGAACTTACAAACAACATCTAGTAAGTTGAGTACACAGGTGAATTGCTTATATAAGAGTAATGAAGATAATTCTTGTACGATTGTTAAATGAAATTCATCGCATTAGAATAGGCATGAAAGCAACCAGCCACATTTTCAAAAATTCTCTAAGAAATATGTATTGATGCGCCGTTTAATTACGAAACCTTAAATGCAATTTCTTGGCAAGAATATTGCGCGACATTATTTGAAATTCATTGCCAAAAATTTCACACGCTTTGCCAAACGTTTAATTTTTAGTGATCGAATGTTTCTAATTTGCGATTCCTAGTGTTGGTGGCAAATTTAAATATTGATGATTATTTGCAATGAATTTTCAAATCATTAGAAAACGATTTCATAAATCAAAATATGATTTTGCCATTATTATTTTAAATTTATTCAAATTATTGCTTTGGATGCAACTGGTCATTAAAGTGATATTAGGACAAACGTTGAAGGGACCAGATCAGATTTGTAGTAAGCCGAAAGTTTTGGAAATTGATTGCAAATTAATAAGTTTGGACTTTGTTCAACATTTCAGTTCGTTGTAATTCGGAATTAATCCTTTTCATAATCCACTTAAATGGAAGTTTAAATTTGATGCGATTCAATTTTTACCAAATGAAAATTCATAGCGAAGCAAGATATTTTAGATGAAATAAACGCAGTGACGCAAATGTGGATAAATAACATCAAATTTCCTAGCTATAAATGTATCCAGGCGTACTACACGTGACGGTTTTGCAACAAATGTTATTGACAACTTTTATTATAGCTTTATTTTTAGTTCCATGAATTCGCGGAAAGCAGCTTATTAATAGCGTCGAAAACCGAAAATGAAGTTGTTGTAATTGTCGTTGTGCTGTATTTGCATGCGCATGGGATTTAATAATGTTTGGCAGCTCATAGCTTTACATAAATAAGTTATAAACATGTTCTTGCTCTTGGTAACATAAGTGTGTTTACCTTACTTACCACTTATTAAGTTATAAATCTCACGAATTGATGGTCAAAAATTCTAGAAATCAACTTCGTAACTTGTAAACACAAATTATTTGCCTGTTACTACTTCCTGTGCTACTTTGTTAGACTTGAAACAATAGGCTGTTCATTGACTTGTTGCTTATATTGTGTTTATTTCTGTAGCCTGCTGACAAGCTTAGTTGGCGAAACTAGCGGTTTAAGCCAAGTTAGCTACTTAAATAAATCTGCACTAGGAATGTTTGCAACGAGCTGCGTTAGTTGTCCAGTTGATTACTGCGTTTGCGGACGTGAAGCTTCAATTAAAATCGAGTGCAAATTATGTACTGCAAATGTACCATCCAGAGCTCAAAGTAGGAATATGCGTTATTTGGTTCACCGGAGATTTATACTTTATTCATCGCTTATTCGATTCGGATTCATCGGTGCCTCTGATGATGATAATAATTAAACATCTACCGGTGTGTCCCGAACGCCAACGAGTAATTTGCTCATTTCAATTAATCAACAATTTCATGAACAATCCATTCAATTAATTTTTGAATGAGTCCTTGGTTGCTCCTATTCATCGAAATTCAATTAACTGCTGATTACTCATCAATGGTAAATAAGACATTAAAAAATACTCGCACACATCCGTTTTTCGCTAAAACTGCTCTTTGTAATGATTCAGAATATGCTAATACATCGTAGTATATTATTATAAATTATTAACATGTACAAACGTCATTTGCGGTTTGATAATGAAAATTTAATACGTAATTGTATCATAAATCAGTAATGTCGATGTTAGAATTCTGAAATGGAATATTCTTGCTCGCGTTTATATGAAATTGCTTGAAACTTGAAGTTTTGATAATTTTCGGAAAGTTTTTCGGTAATCGCCTCACAAGTTTGCACCGAGTTTCTTGGAGCAGATGTTCACATGCTAAAACAATAGTAATGATATGATAATAGGATAAACAAAGTTAAAGCGCAAGATTCTCACACTTCTTCTGCCTCTATTTCTGACAGCGCTACACCAGATTAGAATAAATTTACAACTGCCCTGCACTAAATGCATTTTGTTATCGGTTAACATTTTTTTACAGGTTGAATGATGAGTATAACGTTCACAGTGAGCTGATATTCCCCGATATGGAGACTGATAAGTTACCTCCAGTTCGACTAACTGGACATCGGTGTCTTGGATCTTATCGCAGGTAAACGAATTAGAATACCAATATATGTCAAATATTATTCTCATGAATATTCATAACTGGATGGTTTTGTAAACGAAAAGTTTCAAGAAAATTATATCAACATTTCTTCAATTAATGAAATTAAGGAATATATTGGAATTTGAATCAAGGTTCCAGTGTATTTGGATTCTCGTAAGGAAGAGAATAAACTCTTTGGCTGAAACTCCAAAGTGCAATAGATGGTGGAGAGTTTAAATAAGAAAAAAACATTCAATTCAACGGAAACTCCGAAGTTTCATTCAAACAACTAGGAAATTATTCCAAAGTCATCAAGGACTCTATTTAAACCATGAAATACGCAGAATATTAATTAGGCCTTCGGTACAAATGGAAATAAAGCAATTTTCAATTCCCAGAAATTTAATAGAAAAGTATGAATGTAGAAATATATAGAAATGTATAGTTAAATGAATTTAGAGTGTCCCTGCTAATAAAATACTCGATGAAAAGTTGACACTTTAGTGTTGGTTTCAGTCTTCTTTGAAATATCCAAAATTGAGGCGCAGTTGCTCCAGCATCAAGAATGTAATAATAGTGTGGGGTCCCAATCGCACGAACGCAGGAATGTAGCCCTTGTAGAAGGCCAGAGGTCCTTGTTCAGCCGTGAAGCGGATGGCATGTCCAATGCCAGTAAACTCGCCTGGTTTGCTGTTCATCATTCGCGTTTTAATTACGTCCAGGGGTTGCGTCAAAGAGGTCGCGACGATTCCCTAAAATGTTGTTAGTCATTGAATTAGCCTTTCCCCAACTCATCCTATTACTGACTGATGCAACACTGGCTGCAAAGTACAAATTGATGTTGTCTTTAAAGAAGCCCGTCGACAAAAGCATCCCTTTCACGATATCGTAGAAGGCCAGCTGGCCGACGGTCATGAAAATTGCGCGAACCGTGGCTGCGGTTGCCCCATTAAATAGTTTCACTGGCCCTTCTTGGCGTGTGACGATAATTAGGCCATCAAGTGCATGTTTGTAACTGCGATTGTTACAGAATATACCTGTTCCCTAACTTCGAAAGGGCAATACATACTTCCTTCGCAATTCGGGCGTTAATTTCATGTCGTTTTGCATTCGAACATTAATCATGTCACCGGGAGTGCCAATGAAACCACCGGCTGCACCCGCAAAGGCAGCAATGCCGATTGCAGCCGCAGGACTCGAGTCGGTGCCAAGAGACTTCTTGAGCACGTCATAGATGCCGAAACGCGCCATTGAATAAGTCATTTGTCGAAAGAGCGATGCCGAAATGCCATTGTACAAGGCGAAAAATCCTAGAATGCGCAAAATGACAATTCCCTTTCATCATTCTGTGTTCCTTCTCAGTACCATCACGTTGTATCACGTGTGTTGCGGTTTCTAAGAGGGACAGTCTGGCTCTCCCCTGTGTCTGCAAATGCACCTTGATTAAGTCGATGGGATGAGTTATCATTGCCGCTCCGGAGGAGGCCAGTCCGCCGAAGTACCATCTCGATATTCGTTGTTCCCTAGGTCTGCTGGTCATTTCTAAATCCCAATAGAAACGTTCCTACTAAGTAGCTTCAAATTTCAATTTATTTCGGAGGTAGTGACGACTCTGTTTCAGGTAAAGCACTTAAAACAATAGCTCTAAAAGAATCATTCAGGTAAACTTTGTTACATTCGACAGCCGGACGACAAATTGGCACTAATATTGTATACATTCAAATGAACAAACAAAATCATTGAAACACAGCCACCAATGATTGATGACAAACTTAAAACACATTGTACTGTTACCCTCTGATTAAAATCCAAGTGACTCCCCTTGAATTTATTGTAGAAAAGTAGTTTCCTCAGTAGTTTCCTTGTAGACATTGCAACTATACTTCTAGACCTCTTCCATATGCGTTTACAAGTGTTAGTTGAAGGTATGGTGAAGAGGTCTTCCGTAGTTCTCTTTTAGTAAGAAGCATCCTTAGTTCCTTGAGTATCTGGCCTCAGGATCAACTTGGCTTGCCTACACCTAGTGGTGTTCCCATACCATGATGTACTTTATCTTATATTTTCAGGATAGGCCGCAGGTATGGAAGGGAGCAGATATAGGGATAGAGACCGCATCCCGCTTTTGTTTCACCTTTGTGTCAAATGGTTCAGGATATAGATATGATTCCATTGAAATCTAATTATAGATTGTATATAATTCAGGCTTCAAAATGCATAAATAAGCGAGTAATTAACTAAGGCAGCTTATCAAATACGAAACGTCTTCCCAGTATGCCGAATGTATAAATACTGGTAGATGGTTTACGAATGGTTAGATTTACATGGTCATTCTTGTTGACATATGTAAAATTCTCATTGGGCAAGAACAATAAATCCTCCAACGCTACAATGGGGAAGTAATTGGCGCCTTTTGTAGACCGGCTGATGCTAATTTCTAACTTGTTAAAATGTTTCCTGAAGTACTTCGTTGAGGGCCTACAAGTGCACACGCATATGATAACCAGGAACTTGCAATAGAGAGATATCATCCCTGTAGACGTACCATTTATGGCAACTTAATTCTGGATCGCAGATGTTCAACGAACATAATTCCAAGCTTAAAAGGCCAGAGCCACTAAAATCCTCGCGTCCTTTGAATGCATGCAGTTTTATTCCGCGTGTATCATTGACATTCACTTTGAAATGGCAGCAGAAGCCATCATAGCATAATTCCGAGGTAATGTCGTCATTGGGGTTGTGATTATCAAGGGAAATGCTTGCCATTCTCTGTAAAATTTGTTCATAAAAAGTAAAACCCGACAAATTTCGTGAATGCTCAATGTTATATGCTTGGTTCTCGGAAATTGTATTCAGGTCTTTAGGCACACTCGCTACCATTATTTTACTTCCGGATTGCGAAGAAAAGTAACTGTAGACACTGCCTTTTGTACCTATTCATTAATAAGTTTGTACGATATTCAGCTCTCTATTAACTATATTGCATACCTAAGTATATTCCGCTTCCGCCTGTAGCAGTGTTGGCATTATTCCCACCAGCTGCAAGTAATACTTTGTTATTCCCAAACGACCACGAATATTGAATTTCCAGAGCTGCAAGGAATTACAATGAAATTAAAAATTCATCAATTACTTTGTTGAGTTAGTCTTCTAGATTAGTGTTTGTATTTTGAGTCTATCCTAGTTCGATAGCTGAAAGTTTAAATATAAACTGAATAACTTCTATTCCCCATTATCCTTCACATGTACTAATGAATATTTATGTTCTGTACTGTCATAGTTTTAATTGCCGCAATTATATATCGACCCCTACAACAATATGGCAGCCGAGAATTCTATACAATTATCTACTATTATTACTGTATGAGGCTGCAAAATAGAATGGATTTTAAACTACAATGCTCTTCCAGGGATTGAACCCAACCCACTCGGCTACCGAGGCGTTTACGATTTCTTCACTAAACCCAGAATGTATGATGTTTACTTTTAATTAATACTTACCCGAAAGAAATGGCAATTCAGAGAACCAATATGTTGGATAAATAAAATGTTGCACATTTGCATCGAATAATTCCTGATAGGAGGAATTGAATAAAATATCAAAGCAGATAAAAACACCAAAGGTTACACCGAAATCAGTGGTGAAAAACTCGACCCCAGATTTCGATCTGGTGATGAAAACTTCATTAAATAAGTGCAACTTCCTGTACCTACGAATCCAATAAGAACAAATTAAATCATTTTTGAGAACTTTGCTCAACTTTTCACGGCAAACATACTTGGAAACAATTGTCCCTTTACGATCAAATACCACGTTTGTGTTATATAACTTATGGTCCTTAGTTTTCTCAGTTAAATTAATTGATAAGTAAACCTTGCGATGCTTCGCTTCACATGAAAATCTCTTAACATAATTACTAGTTGCGTTAGCTTCTTCGTTGCAAGGAACAATGTTTAACGAAGTGTTTGGTATGAATGATGCATATTTCAGCAAATCCGCCTTCGAATAATTGATATCCGATCGTACTACCGTTGCTTCCGGAAACACAATTAGATCCATATGCTGCAAATGTTTATTCATGCAATATTTCGTTCAATTACGATCGATTTCTGATTTATACTTTACCGAATGCTGCCTAAATATTTCATCTAAATTGCGCAAGTAATTGGCGACATTTATCTTTATATTTTCATGTAAGGATCCTTCTGAATTTGGCGTATATTCTATAACACTCACTTTATAATATTCACAATTAATTGCAACAATCAAGGAGATCACAACAATGATGGATTTCATATTGAATTTCTGTTCTAGAACTCATTCCAGTCAACGAGTAAACAGTACAGCCTAACAGAGAAATTACACTTCCTTATATATGATAAGATTTTAAAAATAGATTTGCGATAATATAGAATACACATTTCATAAAATGCAATTAGATCATGTTCACATTTCATTTCAGAATGTGTTGGGTTATCTGCCATTCCATGTCCAAGCTTATATTGTTTACTCAATTAATTTAATATGTTATATTAAGTAGATATAGAAGCAGGTTAAGTCCTGAACTTTATTCAGTTTATTAAAATTATAATGAATCAATATTCATGACGCTTTGACGATTCACAAAATACCTGTCGACAAGCATGTTCAAAAACAAATTCCTTTAACCATTGCTATTTTTGAAAAACTAAAGTTTTGTCAAGGCATCCAATTGACGTAAAAGTTACATATTATATTGCATATTACTAACGAAATCTGTTCGGGTACATAAACTTCAATCTCAATTCTTTTACAAAACGTCCTTCTATTTTCTGTATTAGAGTTTGTATTTAATGAAGTTTTAGAAATGAATATTTGAACAGCGGTTTATTGCTTAGAAAGGAACTTGGAATTAATATATTTTAAGATACTGTATCAATTGCGAATTGTCTTCCCAATATACCGAAGGATTAAATATATGCGGTTGGTTTACTAAGCCTTAAACTTAGATCGTCATACTCATTGATATATGTAAAATTCTCAATAGGCAAGAATAGTAATTCCTCCAAAATCGCAATGGGCATGTAATCCACGCCATTTGTAGACTTGCTGATGTTAATTTCTAATTCGTTAAAATGCTTCTTGGTGAATTTTGCTGCTGGCCTAAAAATATAGCACTCATATAATAAAGAGGGGTTTGCAATGAGAAATAGCAGTCCTGCAGACGTACCATGAATGACAATTTAATTCTGGATCACATACGTTAAACAAACACAATTCGAAGCCGAGAAGGCCAAAGCCAATGAAATCCTCATATCCCTTGAATACATGAAGTTTTAATCCGAGGGTATCATTGACATTCACTTTAATATTGCAGCAGAATCCGTCATAGCATAATTCTGATGCAATGTTGGAATTGGGGATAAGCTTATCAAAGGAGATTGTTGCCATATTTTGTACGAATCTTGCATAAAACGTAAAACCTAGTAAATTTCGTGAGTGTTCAATGCTTAGTGCTTGCTTAGTGCTTGCTTCCCAGAAATTGCGTTCAGGTCTTTAGGCACACTTGCTACTAGTATTTTACTTCCTTCTTCGGAAGATAAGTAACTGGAGATACTGCTTTGTCTACCTATCAATGCTTAATTTGATAAAATACAATTGGTTACTTTCTATAAGAATATATATCTACGTATATTCCGCTTCCGCCTGTACCAGGCGGACATTATTCCCACCAGATGTAAGGAGATGTAAAGAGAAATTAAATAAAATATCAAAGCAGATAGAAACACCGAAGGTCACTCCGAAATCAATGGTGAACGACTCGACCCCAGATATTGATCTGCTGATGAAAGGTTCATTAAATAAGTGCAACTTCCTGTATCTACGAATCCAATAAGAACAAATTAAATCATTTTTGAGAACTTTGCTCAACTTTTCACGGCAAACATACTTGGAAACAATTGTTCCTTTACGATCAAATACCACGTTTGTATTACATAACGTATTGTCCTTAGTTTTCTCAATTAAATTAATTGATGAGTAAACCTTACGCTGCTGCGATTCACATGAAAATCTCTTGACATAATTACTAGTTGCGTCAGCTTCTTTGGTGCAAGGAACAATGTTTAACGACGTGTCTGGTATGAATGATGAATATTTCAGCAGATCCGCCTTCGAATAATTGATATCCGATCGTACTACCGTTGCTTCCGGAAACACAATTAGATCCATTTGCTGCAAATGTTTATCCATGCAATATTTCGTTCAATTACGATCGGTTTCTGATCTCTACTCTACCGAATGCTGGCTAAATATTTCATCTATATTCCGCAAGTAATTGGTGACATTTATTTTTATATATTCTAAGGATCCATCTGATTTTGGCTTATATTCTATAACAGCTGCTTTATAGTGTTGACAATTAATTGCAACAATTAAATACATCCAAACTAGTATTGTTATCATGATGAATCTATCAGACCTAAACTCCCAGAATATTCAATTCAGACTAACACACTAAATATACGATAACTTACAATTTGTTCTTTAAATAGAGATTAACAATAGTGCATTTATTTCATATTGTACAATCAGATTGTGCATCAACTATCACCTAAAACTACTTTCAATATTGACGTAAAAAATTACGCTTTCCACGTTAAAATTGTGCATCGTAATATTCAAGGTGAGTATCTGGACTTTCCTGCTTTGACGACTAAATACCAAATAACAAATGGATCCTATTATTAGCTTTCCAACTGCTAAATATTTCGTGCAAAATTGAATATTCAACGTAACTCGAACAGCCAGTAAATGTGATTACTGATAAGCCATATTAATAAGCAGGTTTTTATTACAATTGTTGAAAAAATTAACAAATCTGCTGAATATTTCATCGAAACTCTCGGTTTTTGTCATTTTCCTGTTTCTCCTGCGCAAATACGTGTAATCTGGGCACTCAGGTTCGCACTTAGAGTAAAAGCTATTTAGTCAGTGCACTCAGCCCGGAATATCTGCTCTCAATATGTAACAAATCTCATCGCTTAGATGCAAGGTGAAAGCGTCTTAGCATACCGATCACGCTATCGCAATGATGTCAGGTGTGAAATTGAAAATAAATACCATCTAAGATCTATACCGAAACATTATCAACCGATTCTTGGCCGTTTGCCCCAATCGGTTTATTCCCCAAATGTTTTTCGCCCAAATGCTTCTAGGCCCGGAAAATTTACGAGCAGAACATCCAAGTGTGAAGTGATTGGAGGGCTCTCACACCCCCAAGCTGGGGCTACGTGTTTCGCCTTTAAGAGTCCGCACATAAATTGCATCCTGCGCTCCTTTTGGCGCAGCTTTTTAGTTGGAAGGTTGTCCAAAAGGCAATGAAAGGGCACTCTAGTTCATCGAATACTGACGCATAATCACATTTCAGCACTTGACGTTTACCAGCGAATACGTTCACTTATTGATTCCTCTTATTTGTTCTAGGTGAGTGTTTACTGCCTCATTTTATGCAATTACAACTGATCAGTGACCGTAAGTAATTATTAATTACGTCTACAAATTCAACGTTAGTTTCTCTTGAAAGTAATTCTGCTCAGATTTGAAATACTGAATTTGGACATCATTTGAACAGTCACAGATCTCCCTGAATAAGCATGAATTCGCCTATCTGCATATTTTCCACTCAATTATACTAATTTAATGATACTTCAGCTGCAATATCTACAATTGTTAAACCCTTTACTGATTCTATCCAAATCCTATCCTGTCCTATTTCCAATGACCACCCGGTAGTTCTTTTGGTGCTTACAGCATTTCTGAACCTGCAGATCCTAACTTTGGGTTTAAAACTGCAAGGTTTTGCTAGGTATTGAACCCAAGACTGACTGCTTCGCCACTGAACGCTTAACCACTAGAGTACCGAGCGCGTATTCACTTAGTACACTTTTCTCCTATTAGTCCTAAATCGGCAAATATGAAACCATCTACTATCGAATATTTTCCGCTTCTCTACCTATTTTTACTTCACTTTATTATAATTTAACTTAATTGTCTGCGAATAAGAACTTTAAACTTTACATTGAAATGAGATTGTTTCTTCTTTTGTATATCGTTTGAGTGTACAGGTCTTCGATTGAAAGTAATTGTATAAATAGAATTAGTCCTTGCTGGAGATTCATCCATCTAATTTGTGTTAAATCTCTAAATTCTAGAGGAGATTGCGCGTTTTCTCCAATCATGGATTCAATATTTTCCATCACTCGAGGTTTACGTTTGCCAACATATTTCAGCGAGGAAATAAAATATCGTGTTTTCCAGTTGCAGAATTTTGTTACGCAGCTCGTCCGCTCAGGGAAAAGTGATTCCACAACTTCTTTAATCTTTAAAGGGCAGCGGTTCCTTGCAAATGTTGCATACGCTTACATGTTAAAATATTTATGGAATGTCTTCATTCAGCATGTGACTTTACACAGGAATACATTCTTTTGCCTATGTCTTAATAACATATGAATGAAGACGACATTCCATTCAGGTCTATGAATTGAATGAAAGCATAAGAATATTCGAAACAAAATATATCAGCACCAAGGGATACATAAAAGTGCGTGTCGGATTATGACTTGCGATCAATCCTTGATTTTAGGTTTTCCGCACATTGCAAATTAGAGCCTGAAATGTGGCCAAATATTTGCGAATGAATATTGATTTACTGCTATAACGAGGCATTTTATAGCATTTTTACGGCTTGGTACGAAGGCGCTAATTTGCTGCGTCCTTAGGAACTTCCTACTTGTTTGGTCGAGCCGTAATTCAAACATTTCCTTATGGCGCACCTCGAAATGTACGAAACCGAATGTCTTCAAAGGGAAGGGTGAAATGATGAAGTGCATCATTAGCCTTGATCCAACGCTCATAACAATATTTACGTTTTCGGCTTGTCGGAGCGGGAAAGGACGTGTTTCCATTTTCCTTATTAGTCTGATCTATTTATCTATGCCGAGGTACGACACTGATGAATACTTCTACGAAACAAACATTTGCAATTATTATTCAAATATTTGCACACCGGAATTATTTATTTCCACTCCGTTGTGCGCAAGTTTATTCATAACAATAGTTTCAATAATGGACTTTTAAAACTGGAGGCGTTCCCAGGGGAACGAGTTATTTGCGGCGAAGTTGCAAGGGAAATAAAATTTGTTCACAACTGAACTGTGGAAAGTAATATTAATGAAAAATTCATTTTGGTCGTTATTTATGATGTTGAATGTTGCCATATAATATTGATTAATAACTATAATGAAACGATTTCCTACAATGATAACACACCCACTCACTGCGCTCTTTACTTAACTGGGGGTGTAAAAGGATTTCCCAATATTGTAGCTTGCCACCCACTTACCAGAATGAAATTACTAGCAATTTTCTTGCGATGTTTATTGATTACATTGAACATTGCTTTACTCATTACATTTTCCGCTGGCGAAATTGATTCTTCTATTCATTAATTTATTATTGGCATTCCAATTAATCATTTATTATTCAACAATCAAAATAAATTACCAATCAGCAATCAGTTGCAATGAATCATGTTTAAATGCTAATTTAGTAATTAGGTACCACGTATTATAGATACATTCATCATTCAATCTGGCGGGAGGAAGTGGTGTAGTGCTAACGTAGACAGGCACCACACCAATGTACTGGGTTCAATTCCCTGCCAAGGAAAAATTGTTGAGTTAGTTATAAGATGAAAGCTTTCCCTGTAGTTATTCTAGCATCATTAACAATTATAAACAAGTTCTGCGGAATATCTTAACGGATCGCACATAAAATTGGTGCAAAACAAAGATTGAAGAAATTAGACTGGAATAGAATTTTGAAAATGTTATAGTGCTAAGAAGTTGCATTAAACTGTCAATTTTCTGGTATTTGGGAGGTAGGACAGACAAGTGGATATAGATATAGAATAGGAAAGTTATTTAGTCTGAGCATATCTCTGTGAACATCTTAATCTAAGATATAACAGACACAATACACCCACAATCTTTCCCTTCCTTCAGCTTTCGTCTAGATTTTCCAAACTTTTTAACGAGGTTTTTAATGGTTTAATCAACTTAATGATAAGCTCTACTATGAGATATTGATATAACAACGCGCTGACTAAATTGAGGCCCGAACATTCATATCGCCACGAGAAACTTTGCCACTTCGGCAACGACTAACTTTGTCAATTACCCTTTCGTTTCGGTAGTTAGAATTAATTTTTCCTTACTTTCAATGTACTTTGCGAGTTTAATCAGTGGGCTTTGTGATGAATAATAAATATCTTACTGTAAATTAAGAGCTTAATTTTATTGTTCGTATCAAAATCAAGCTGGAGCATTTCATTCCCGAACACTTCGAGGCGATGTAATCAAACATTTTTCCTGCTGGATTATATCGGTTTAGACCGGTTTCGTTTCAAATTGCAGGGATATCTGGTGCAGCATTTATCTAAAAAATCACTGCAAATCCCGGATGCACCTCGAGGCTACCTGAAAGGAGAGATAATTCATTCTACATTTCATCCTTTGAGGAGATAGGCTTCCTAATAGCGATAACATGGAATTGATATCTTTTACAAAATCCAATGCTTGTAATATATTCCATATTATTTTCTATACATTATTCACGAGACTTTTTACTAAAAAGAGAACCAGGATAGGTGCTTAATGCTGCAGTCTTTTTACTTAAAATTCTACCTTTCTTATTAACGCGTATTTTTACCTTATTTCTTATTAAATTTCAGTAAAGCTTAGATGTTCTCCTACTGCTTTTATTAAACTTGCAATGATTATTTTGGATACTTCGCATTTCCTCGATTTTTATTTTCTTTGGCAATACCTCTTTACACCAACAACTTCATTCTACGTCCTCTATATTAAATCTTTAGCCTTTTCTTTCGATACCATCCTACATTTTTCTTGGGGGATATATTTGCTTTCATTTCATCTTTTGGTTGATGTTTTGTTTAAGAACTTTCTAGCATGAAGATAGCTGACAATCTGACAATGATTAAATATTTTGTAGGATAAAAATTCAATAGAAAACCATTGAAAGCAATTAATTTAGATGATTTGAAGATAGTGTCCAGTGCAAGCGGAATGGACAATTGCGATGAATTAAAGAAAACACACAAAAAATGTTCATTACGGGCGCAACGGTTGCGTACAAATTGCGCACGCGATATCAACGTTTCGATATTGGTGCAGGCGTCGCGACGCTGCCGGTGGAGCGGCGTCACAACCGCCGCCTCCGCCGCCGCCGTCGCAGTTACCGTTCGAACGTTCTACGTGTCCGTCTGCTTCTTGCATTTGCCGCCGCCGCGATCACGTGCACGTGCCCCGCAAATTTCAAATCGTGCGCAATTTTGTGCAAATTTCTTAGCGATAAATTGCGGATCCTCGCACTCACCACGTGTCATGAACAATTCGCATCTGCATTAATTTCGAAGACTAATTGCACAACACGCTGAATGCGATTCAATCCAGAAACTGCACCGACTTTCTGCAAAGTTCTCTATTGCGATGGACGCAAAGGCTTAATGCGTCTCTCTATGAAGGTGTCAAGCTCAAATTGAACAACGAAACAACAATTGGATACGTTTCTAATCACAGTACGTACTTGATGTTGCTTCCTAAATTATGTGTTCGTCTATAATTGGATCACTGAATTCTGTTTACATGAGCGATGAAGCTTGAACAACCATATCTTTACCTAGTTCAATATTATTTTCCACCGCTACAATATTAAATTCAAGGCATTCAAGAATAAGGTGCACGTTTTCCCATTTTATGAATTCTTGCTAAGTTGTCCTGAAAGACACATTGTTAGCCCATGCTTTCAACCAGTCTAATAGTTTATCTATAGGAAGAAGTGCGTATTATTGCATTTTCCAGAGTAGTTCCTGAGAAAAACTACAAAAACCACGATCATTTCAGAGTATTCATAGCTTTGAAATAGTAAATAAGTTATGAATCGAGGAAGTGCTAAAACCTAAAGAAATGCAAATACCAATAATAACTAGTATTTAAATGAAGTCTTAATAACAAGCCCCATCTGCTAAAGAAAATAATATTCAACATACTGTTTAGGAAGTTTCGAAAGTAAGACTTTTGTTCCATTCATCTCGAGGACAATAAATGTCTGCGTTTCTGAGTGATTCTCGGATGTACAATACTTCTTAAAGAATGCGAGAATGCGAAGTTAACGTCGCTGTGCCGGGAAAGCGATCGCTTACACGAAAGCAGGGAAAATGCATCGAAAAACACTCCGCAAATTTCAAAGCGTTGCCGTTCGTGACAATGATACTATTTGTTGCTATGATGGAAGTGCTGGTTGTAATTCACTTTTGTGGCTCATGGCCGTTTATATAAACCGAAATATATTC
>JAOEHK010008134.1:0-12845 GCA_025447835.1 Labidoglobus nevermanni
TCATTTTATGTGCGGCCCGCGGGGTCAGGATGCATTTCCAAAGTGGCCCGCGAGTTCATTTGGGTTGGCCGTCCTTGATGTAAGCACTTAATTCAGCGTTACGCTTTGCTATATTTCCTTTTTAAGTATTCCCATATCTTCTTGGTATTATTCACATACGTTGCTGTCAACGGTTTCTACAATTTCTTACTAATTTCCCACTACTTGAATGCATTCAAGAGCATTCGTCATAATTAGCAGGATATTCGTTTTACGAGGATTATTAAATAAAAGAGCACAGCAGTTAATTTGTGAATGAAGACAGCTCCAGATTCCTATCAGTTTGTCTCGCCACATTTTTCCATCCGTTGTGCACCCATTATCAATTCGAATAATCAGAACGGTGTTCCATTTTGCTAAACGTTAACCACCATTCTGGGCCTGGGTGTAGTAATCAGTGATGTTCATCTGCTAATGCATTTGCTCATGGTCATTGCAGTAGATCGGAAGTTTAAGTTTAATTTGACGCAATAAACCTTTGCTTCCCCTCGATTGCACCTACTGCTAGGCTATAAGAAAAAGCGTTATAGGGGCACATGTTCGCGTAGCGCACATTGGGGAAATGCGAGGAATTCAGGCGGAACATACTCATGCATTATACATGAAGCTGAAAACGGTCGCGAAATGCGACCAAGTTGTACACCACATGAAAGTGGAATGAGTCGTGGTGACCTCTGACCAGAGGTGCTCTTTGGAGACACCACGTCCCAATCGCAATTCCTGCCACTATTTAATAAATCGAAAATGTGACGGCCGACTCGATACCTTCATATTGCGCTAAGATGATTTATCGTATTGACCTGATTCTCGTTGGAACATTATCTTAACAAGTTCGGGGCTAGATGAAACTGTGGGTCCAAGGTTCTAGTAATGCTTTAGCGTGTGTACATAGTGAGCAATAACCGGCCATGCTCAAGAGACTACAGCAGTCAAGTTTCAGACTAAGTTTCCTAACAATATACCGCAAATATGTGCGCGTACTTTTCGTCAGGACATTAAAACAGAATTACGACGTGCAAAAAGGTGATGGAAAATTTACAACCGGCACGTTGCGAATTAATGTCGATGGTGCAGCTAACGTAATCCTGACTCTTCCTTGTGGTGCCTTTATACTCCTCTCGCAGTGTTAAAGTATAATTGAACAGCGTGCTAAAGTCCCTATCCTCAGATGGTTCGGCCAACTTTAAATGAAAGACGAGGTGACGAACGAATGTCCACATCCTCAGTATTTACATCATTCCTGGCAATTTACTGAATCAGAGGAGACTTTATGGCCTTTGAATACAAGAAGGTCTAATGGAATAGAATAATATTCGAGATTTAAGTGGATGAGAACCGACAACATTCTCCGCTGCTCGACTTTTTTCATTCGTTGCAATGCGACCTGAATTGTCCATAAAATCTCCATCTGGAAGACATAAAACCTCAAATCAACTAAGGGGATATGTATCTTACTTGTGCCATGTAGGTCTGGTACATTAGAATGCCCATATGGCGCCAATGCACCAACTTCCTTTCTGCCTTGCTCGAATGCAAATTCTTTTCCATCCATCTAATTGCACTCTGGCGTATTAGGGCCCGAGTGAGAACTGAATCAATTTTAGCAATTATGTTTCATCTCAATCATAATAATCGCCTGAAATACTGCAATGCAACACACATTTCACATTTCATCCAATCCGGAAAAGTCACCATCTATCTAATCTATTATCCCAACATGTGCATCGCATTTTGTTATACTTAACTTAATTTAAATGCAAATAAATAAGATATGAATATTTGGGGCGAAAATTTGGGTGTTCATCGGACTCATCAAGTGGGACCCAAAACAGCTCTCTAATTAAAACATTACATGTTAATCTTATACACCTGTTCGCATTCGAGAGCCATGAAAATATTCCAAACTTTCAGTGGACCCCGCAAGCTTCCAGTTTACTTCTTGTCCTCTATTGGAATGTTTGGTGGCCTGCACCTCCATTGGACAGGTGGCCATCAACGAAATTACTCTTTGTGAGATCACTAGTTTGGATTAATTAAGTTTTATCTGGGTTAGCAACGAATGCTCTTGGATACCACTCATACAAACGTTTAATGAAACCCTTTTGGGATAATTGTATGTTTGCTAGTTTGATTGAATTACTTTAACTCTCAGTGATCTTGTATGATGATTGTTGTGCTAATTCTTCAACACCAGCGAAGCATGAACATGATTTAGCATGTTCTGTTGAAATTGGCAAACATCGTAACGTTATTCATAATGATAATTAATGTTTATTGCAATGCATCCATCTGAATATTTATTTGCTACTCTATCTCTTGGTATGGATTAAGATCGGACTAATGGGCAGTTTACAGATTTAACTCTGAACAAATTATATTACAAATTCAACCTCAGATTGCCTTTCTATTATGAATTTCATTGTTTGCTTCAATTCCCAAGCATCAATCCGGAAGATACCAGAATCACGATATTCAATATCGTGATATACTCTGGTTAGTCTGGTGGTTTCAATGAAGCTTCATTGTGCGTGCACGAATAATTTGATAAATCTGCTAAAGGATCGGGAGTTGTTAGCTACACAAAGCTGGATAATTGAAGCCACGTTTGACCTCTAAGCGAAGTGATCACAATCCTGATAAACTTTCCTCTTGTTTCAGCGCATAATTGCCTGATGTCTTCATTGATCTCTATCCGGGAATTGGCATGAACCTCTATCCTTTACTGAATATGGGCATACAACTATAGTCAAATGATCCTCAAGCAAATTGTAAAATTAAATTTGAAAAAACAGTAATTCGACAGTCTTAGAGTAATTTGCTTCCAGTACTCTAATAATAATAAAATATTTCAACATAATATAGTAAGATATGCTTACCAGAAAGTGCTATTAATTGCATTTTATGTCCCTGCGTTAACGACTGAGTCTGAGGTGCTACTGGGGCAAAGAAATGGATTGTCTAACAATGTTCTACAAAAGATATCATGGTGTAATCAAATAGGGAGACGCTGTCTATTTGGGAGGCCTTCAAGTGAATTGTTAACTTTTTAGAATGTACCAGATTTGCCAGAATTAATCAGTCTAGTCTAGTTTATCAACTCCTCAAAAGCTTTTATGACATTATTGGAATGTACTGTCACACCCACGATAATCTCCAGGTATGCCACCTTTATATTGTTATTTGTTCGGGTCTCTAACAATTTGGTAGAAACCTTTACTTCTACATTTGGACCATCTAGTGTTTACCAAACTTATTTGCCCGTAGGCCCCTTATAGCTCCTTAAGCACTGATAGCTACAGGATAAATATATTTTCTCAATCAGTGAACATATGTATTCTAATAGTTTGAGGGTAGTTTATCGAAAATGGTGGTAGTTGTACATCTCCAGGTATATTAATGACAAATTTGGTTTCGAAGGCTGTTATTATACTTTGGCCGCATGTTAACAACTATTAAAGGGCAATAATTATTCGTGCCCTAACGGCACTTACTTCGTATGCTCATTGATTGCAAATTCAACTTGCCTTCCGTCACAGACCCACGGTGGAGCCCAAAATTCGTATAAAATTTTATCCTCCAACATTTCAGCATGATGACGTGTAATTTTTAAATAATTCCATCCCACAGCCATTCGCCTGATATCTCGTGATGCATATGATTTTTATATTGTTCTCCGACGCGCCTCCAACAACCTGCATCCACTTAAACGCAACCCCGTACTTATACGCATTATGGAAGGCAAAACCTGCACTTAAGTTTATTAGTTTTTAAGGTAAAGCGTGCAACCGGCACGCACGGCCTTAATAATTGTCTTATCCAGTGCACACGGCGGCTACCAGCGAAGAGGAAAAAACAACTGGAGACGGTACGGCTCATGAGATTATGTAGAGTAGATCAGCCATTAAACGGTATCAAAATGAATGTAATGTCATGTAATGCAATGCAATTTTTGTTCAACAGAGATCCAAGCAGTCATTGATTGTTGCCCACCGCTTCTCTGTTTAAAGGGATGCGAACTCAACGTACTTGAAACATGTGTTCAATTAAAAAAATAGGAAATCAATTGAACCACTTAGTCGCCCCATCTCTACCACGGATCGATGCATTTGACACGTGCAGGATGGAAGCGCTTATCGCCGAGGCATTTAGACGCTTTAAGCCTACGAATAGATTAATTCGTCGACGCGAAGGGTTGCGACTTGAATGCTGGCTTGGCTATCAATTCAATTTCGGAATAGCAGCAGTCCTTATTTACATTCGCTGCCATGAAAGTGTGAACTGAAGCGAAATATTCTCTTTCCAATATCACTTCGTAGCTTTGTCGGCCGAAATAAATGCTTCAAGGGTTCCATTGTGGTCCTGTCAACGGCATAACCGGTAAGGATCATGCATTCGCAACAAATTCCTGCAACTGATAACGTTGACAGTCTGCTTCAAATGAAACATCTTTCATCAGGAATTATCCCATCTAGCAACTCTCTGCTTCTTGTAAATGAAAACCCTATAGTTTTGTATGCAAACTGCGCCCAGGAAGCGAATGCATTTTCGTTGTCCTCAGACAAGGGAGGGTCAATTTTTCGCCGCCCTGCGGTTTCCTCAAAGTGGAGAAAAACTTTGGCATTGAAGCCGCTTGTATATTCATACATCAAATGTTACAGGAGGGCGAAACTCAATTTCTCCTGCATCATTATACGACGTACAGGTTGTCAGCAGGTTAACTGCGTCAACTGCACCCGGGGTTGGCTGGCGCCCTTTGCGGTTGCGAATCGAACCAAGGGTCAAAATGTCTTCTTTTTCATGGCTTTTGCCGCTCGTCATTCCGATGCCACCCTCACATATTGCAAACTGTTGTACCCCTAATAGCCACAACTGTTCTCCGAGAACGTATGAACGAGATTGCGGCTTAGGGGGTTGAGAGTACCCTCAACGTACCAAGAAATATCGCAAGATGTTGGGAGTTAATATGGATATGTAATGCAACTTGATCCCAGTCACTATAGAGTAACTGCCACATTGAGGAACACATGTTAGCGATAATCCATTGCCGTGAAGAAAAATAAACATCAGGCAAAAGGCGTTGAATTCGCAGCTTTTTCGGATGGAGTTCAAGTTGAGAAACATTAAAAATAAGCATTGACTAAGCGCCCGACATGCCCATATTTATGGCATCCTGTATTCGCTGCGCAGCCTTTTCGGAAATCCTCAAAGCTCGTAAAAGTGTGCATACATCAGAGTGGATGCGCTAACAGGGTGTCGGACATCATGATGGCGTCGGCGGTGGTGTGAAGGTGCCAAGTCGGCGGGCAAGTCGAACATAGACACGAGTCGGAAATCATATGTCAAGTCTGGCGTTCGCCAAATGTTTGCCCACGAATCCGGGCCGTCAGTGGTAGAACACGCTTTGGAGCTGCGTAAGAATACATATCTGGATAGCGAATGGGTGCAACCCGACGTCTTGCATCGGTTTTCCACCCTTGCATTCCTGCACTCAGCGAACACGCACTCGTTCACGATCCATTGCCTGCCATGCCGGCCTGGTTTCTATAAATATGCACCAAAACGCATTCCGAATCGCTGCACGGCAGTTTGCTCGATTTACAAATAAATGCACACTCAGACCTCCACTCGAGGTGTTACATGTTGATCTCTAAAGCCATTTCCAGGCAGTTGAGTGGCGACAGGAGATGAAGGACTCATTGACTAATCCAACGAGCATCAATTCAACGTCAAGAGGAAGAGCACTTTTATATGGCTTTTAATATCCCTGATAAAAACGAAATTAATATTGCAACCTTTGGGCCATAATTAACTCTTGACTATATCGTTTCCGGCCGGCAGACAAGAAGACAAGGCACGTATTAATTTTCTCGCAAAGTTTGTTGCCTGCCATGTTTCGCTGATTGCTACATGTTCTAATTGTGATGGTAATTAATTGAAGGTTTGTGCGCAATGCAAACCACCAAAAAAAGCATCCGCATATCCGTACGATGGTTGCGTTAATTTGCAATTTATCTCTGACAGAATGCTAATGTTTGCTTACTTTTCATATCCGATAGCAACTCACTACGTGAAGGCGAAACGCATGCATATTGCTCACAGATTAACAATTACTACTTTTCCTAGTCTCCAACTCGTTTTAGAAGAAACTAAACTAAATTAAACTAAATGGCAAACTACATGCAGAAATATTGAAATCTGAATGAGAACTTTTTACTTTACTATGTTTGATTCGTTACAAGAAAACTCAAACCTCATGTAGACAAATAACTAAGTTACTAGTGAGCGCTCGCTAGCCTAATCGGCAAAGTGATGAGATGCGGTACGGAAAGTCTTGAGTTCAATCTCTCGCAGAACCTTGCAATTTTACAATGCATAGGGATTTGAAAATACCGCTAAATCACGAAAAAGTTTATCGAGCGCTCAGTGAAAGGAATCGGACACTATTGCGCCTGTAAGATGGGTATAAAAATTATCAAAATATTGAGCGTAATTGAAGTGTATTCGAGAAATGATTGTAATTAATTGGACATGAGTAGGAAAGCTTCGATACCATAGACGACGGTCTGAGCATGAGCGACGTTTAGTTGGCATAATTTGAAAGTTAAATCAATTGAAAAGTTATTGCCTATGCAAATGTATGTGGCAGTAATGAAAATTTCAGTGCGACGGCAGTAAAAACTTTCATATTGCTCATTAATCTGGCGGAGCGATTGCACGAGGCGAAAATTTGCAAGTGGAGCAAAAGTTTGCGTATCTCGCATTATCCGAATCGTGCACACTGCGCGAATTTCAAGCGCCACCAAAATCGCACGGAATGTGCTGAAATAATTAAAATTTCTCGTCGTGCTGAAACTGAAATAAGCTATTATTTGATAAGAATCACTCGTTCCAGCGAGATTTTCTGCCGTAAGATGCTTTTACAAGCCCCAAATTGCTTTCGCTGCATCTGAAGACGAAATCCCCGAATCGTCCTCGCTGCTGATAAGTGCACTTCGAATTTGTTCCTCAGGCCAACGTTGACTTCAGCACAAGCATTTTTATTCTCGGATAATTCCGCGAGCAATAATCAAAGCGCGCTATGGAGCGAAACGTGAATCGCTTGAAAGCAATTGAAATATTAGAGTTTTAAGGACTTCTCTTGACTGCATCTGCAGAGGAAATGCAAGCACGAAGACTTTTTAACGTCCTGCGATTTTCCGACTCGTTCTCAACGACTGGAATTCGGGAACGTGAACGATATTGCTTTACAGCATCACTCCCAGCTTTAAGGGTGTCTCACACGAGTGCAGTTCTTGAATAAACAACCATTTTCCCTTGTTATTCAAACCGAATACGCGCAATTAGAATTGTCGTTTGCCGTTTGTCGTGCGTCGTTTACTTTTACTTTCTCCACAGCTAACGCCTTTCTATTCCATTTCCATTTCCTTTGTGCCCATCAGCGGAAAGTGCTTAATGGTGGTGGGTGATATTTGTGAATCAGGCATAATTCACACACACGGTCCTTTCATTGTTATTTTATGGGCTCGGTTTGAAAGTGAAAACTTAGTAAAAATAGCATGCCTGGAAATACCTTCGTAGCAACTGCAATTTGCGTAATTTATTCGTGATTTACGAAACGTAAAGCGAAGCCGAACTAAAACAACACGTTTGATGGATTTAAATTGGTTGGACGCACATTCGACTGCGATTCAGCTGGCGCCAGAATTCGTCAAAGTTCCTGAGTGCTCACGCTGGAATCAAAACTGAAATTTCAAAATAATGACGAGGATACGACACGCAGGCTCGAGCCACCCATCCGTCCGATATGAAACCGATACTTAGCTAATTAAACAGCGACCTCAGCGACCGAGAACGTGGCCGCCGGCTGAAAGGGCTTTTAGAACTACTCATTAAAAGCATATTTCGTGTGTCTATCTGCCAACTATCTGCAACGATCAATATAAGCTGCATTAATTCTGCTCATCTCATCTCATCTCAATGCTTCCAGGAAGACATCCCCAAATAGACGGGAAACTCTTGTGTAAACTGACACAAGCTCAAACGTGTTTCCCAATAAGGGTGTAATGGCTAATTTCTCAATAACCTTCAGCTTTAATTACGCGTCTTTTAGTGCGTTTTCAAAGGCAAGGAAAAAAGGGAAGTCAAGCTATCCTCTTCAGTAAGTCCGATAATTAGATTCTATTTGGGTACTTCTAATTTGGCACTTTTTGATTGCGACACGACTCACTTGCGAGCACCGGGAAAATTACCTCCACCCAGTCTCTTTGGTTCTGGCGAGTTATCTTTAATTAACGCCCCAGCGTTGCCTTTGCCATCGAAGGCATTGCGAAACTCAGAGTAAGTTCGGGCAAACTTCAAATTATCTTCATGGGGATAATTATCACATGCAAAAGAGTCCTCGTTTGTACTTGCGCTAATGATGATTACACGATTGTAAAGTGCAAAACGTCTTCAAATAGGAGACTCGAGTAGCATTGCAAATTGCCAAATTATTAATCCATCCATGTTCCACCGTGTTCGCATAAAAGATGTTTAGTTTTCATTGGATCCAATCAGAAATCCACCTTGAAACCTTGGTAATTTCGCCAACCATCAATGATTTCAACCCGATTAGATATACGCATAACATAATTGAATTAATTATATTGCTGATAGGAAATTCGTGATCGAAACATCATCTAAAACACTGCACGAGCGCATCAGAACTTTCTGAGAATTGGTAAATTGTTAAATAAATTGCATGAGCAGTTCTAGTTGAACGTAGAATAGAATTTTACAAGAATCGGTATTATGAGGAATAAAAGTATAGCACAATCTGATCATTTACGAAAGGAGTTAAACCTCTACTGAGATCAAATGATGGCCAAGTGCTCTTATTGGTTCGTTAGGTTCCCTAGGTTAGCTTAGGTTGGGTTTGTTTAGGTTAGGTGAGGTTCTAATAGGTTACACTACGTTTGGTTAGGTTCTTTTCTGTTTGGTTCTATATATGCTACTTTCTTTCGTACCTTAAGGTTTTCTGACGGGCTTATCATGTTCATACTGTTAGTATGTGTCCATACCATCCCAATATCATGAACCCTATATAGTCAGAAATTCTAGAAATACTCTGGTTCAAATGTTATGTCGTAGAGCTTTAGCTAGTTCGGTCTTCAAAAAATGCTCGACCATATCGTTAATTCTTTACCATCTTAATTAAATACTGGGCTTACCACCTACATTGTCGCGAATAATTCAAGTCTGAATCATACGGCTCAATCTAGACTCATATGCGCAATTATTGATGTAATGTTAACGATGCGGGCGCATCCTACGAGACGTCAGGTCGTAATAAAGCGCGGTGAATTACTTACATCTCGCCTCATTGTAATTATAAGTGCCGCACGCATCTCCCACAATGAAGATGTCTGATGCGTTTGGCGGTTACATGTGCCCCACCTATTTCCAGCCACCCAGGTGCAATGAAGGTCGCTAATACATCTATTGTCTCTCGCTAACATCTTCATTCTACATGGCACCTATGATTACGCCGCTTGTTGCCTCACAGCAACGGCCTACACCAGCTCTTCATAAACCGTATAAACTTTCATTGTTCAACCATTCATGGGACACGCGCCCAAAACCCAAAGTGTCCTCGAATGAGCGCTTAGACAATTTCATGAACTTGCGTTGTGCAATTGTGCATTAATCAAGCACCCATTGGCGAACGGCTTATCGAGCATCTTCGAGTGGTTGTGAAGGAGCAGACGGAAGTGTACACACCTCCCCGATAGAGTTCCAATTTAGCCCGAGCTTCTGTTCGATAGCATCGCAATTGAAGACGACACCGTGTGGCAATTAAACGCTCGCCGAATTTGATTCCGCTTCGATCGTGTTCACCGGCAGTACTTAGAAATTGCATCAACTATTCATCGGCGGAAGGATGTGGTAGCAGTTCGTAATGGATGTGCAGGAAGGCTCAGTTTAATTAAGGTGAGCATTTCGCATGCCTGGTAATCGAATCGAAAAATGGCCGAGACTGTGGTAAATAATGCTCGGCGTTATTCATGTATTCAAGGGCGGAATATTTGATAGCACAATGATTTCCAGCAGATATGGGCGCCATGCGACACTCGGGTCAGCGGAAAGCCACCCGCGGCTGGACGCGCCATATGGCCGCTCATATCCACATAAATTTTAATTTCATATATTCACATCGTCCTGCGGACGGCAATGAATCTCGCATATATGAATGAGATCGTCCCTCATAGACGACCGTAGCGAGCGCGTCCAAATGCCAGCGCATCTCTACGCGCCCATTCTCATTGTTTTACGCTGGATGTAGGTGGTCACATGCCATTGTGCACTCCTTATGCACCACGTGTGAATGGTTTGCCATCCAGCTCACCATCCTGCATTCATCCATCCATACCTTCATTGTGGTGCTTAGTTTGCCACTCAGGAAGCTTATAACAACACTTGATTCGTGCTATAGTCTGACCCTTGGCGATATTAGAAAGTATCTATACAATCTCTGACCATTTTTAAGCACTACTATATTAGAATAATTTTGTATAGCACAATAGGAAAGGAAATATTTATTGTCCTGTAACATATTGAAGTTGTATAGACCTATAAATAACAATTAACGAGCAGCAGAGGATTAGAAAGATCTTGGAGCATCTTTGGAGGTCTATATTGTCACTCTCTTTCGCTAGATCGTGGCAAAATGTGGGTGAATAAGATCTATGGTTCATTGCTGGTGAAATTTCTAAAATTCACCTACATCTGAGGCGATTACCTACCATACACCACATGGGCAAGATATTCTGGTAAACGATGAATTGCATAATAAAATCTATGAGATTGAGAATGAAACTGTAGTCTGTTGAATTAAAATACGTCTAGGAAAATGATCCTAGAGAGGACTGGTCACTGGAACAGACGCGGTCAATTCCAGGACGATCTGCCAAAGCCCATGTTGGGGTACTGTCAGGTCTCTCATGAATTTACATTTGCTGTCGTGGTCAATGCGCATAATAATGACTCGAGTCGATGCAAATACTAAATTATTCCCTATGTTCCATTCGGGCTTGAGTGCACGTGTCGAATAAGGGTTGGATGTCAACTACACTGCATTTTGATCGGCTGGAAGGGACTAAGGTGATGGTAAGAAAAGGTTCACGTTTCGGCATTTATTAATGAGGCAAACGAGCAGACTGGATGCGCTATTTTCATTCCCTTTTCTTGTACCCTGCACTTCACCACCACCTTCACTCTAATCAACTAATTGTTTCATAAATTGCAAGTCTGATTTATCTACACACAATTTGTATAGCTATCTTACCACTGAATCACCTGCTGGACACAAAAAATTGCTGTTTTTCTGGGGAACGGATTTGTTATCGTATTGATAACAGTTGTGTTCTGAATAAATGCTCTATTAATCGGAGAGAAATAAATTTAATAATAAAATATATATTATACTACTATAGATGAAAACGTAATTTAAGTTAAATGTACCCCTTGTTGAAATCAACGAAATTGAAACACCTTGGAGATTACGTAATGCTGAATTTAATTGAAGCAATTTAAAGCAAACACTTCAACATTTTAGTCATATTCATTCTCATCCCGCAAGAATGTGAGCTGCGTCCCCTGCAATTATAAAAATGAAACACCATACCTCTTTGTATGGGCGTCCCTTTAAATAATTAAAGAATGTAAACGTGTTATAACTTACAACTATTTTCATATTCAGAAATTAACCGACCGTTAAATATTTACGTTCTTGAATATTTATTATGCAACATTTTCTGCTGCTTTTTGCAGCTTTTGTGCACTTCCAGGGAGACCTTCCCTCACTTTGAATTTTTCGCTAAGTTTACACAATTTGTGCCTTCAAATATTATCCCCAAATGACTCTTATCAATAAGGTAAATATTGCTCCTAATTGTAAACAAATATTTAACATAATATTTAATGAATAATATTGAAATAGGTAATTTGCCAATTGCGCAATACTTTGCAGTTGATTGCGCAATACTTGCCTTATTGCGCAATGCTGGTCCTTGCGTTTGCAAGAACAAAATAATAAATAAATAATATTTAAAGCGACAGCGAGGAGAATGAGGATTTTCTGAGATATTTAGATTACATTCAATTGTTCTCCGAAGAAACGAACATGAAACGGCAGCACTTTGTAGTACTATAGGGTTAAATTGAGATTATAAAGAGATACAGCGACCTGTACGGTGTATAAACGGACAACATCGTCGCCCTCCACAATTTTTGTAACGCAAAAGGTGTACTTTCCGGCAATAAATATGAAAATTACATGGTAGCTGCCTCTTCAGGCCGAACTCGTCTCCGAAACAAATTTGTCGGCTGTAGTTGCAATTAAAAACTCCGCTAACGGATGCGTGTTCGTAATGCATTCGCTGGCGCGTGCATTCTGCACACGAGTCGGCTTTCCGGCGTGCATCTTAACTCTTTGCAGGACGACAGCCTGTAATTAGGCAAATCGAATGGCTTTGATTGACTCTGCATATAGTATAGCAGCGCTTTTAATTAACCCCGATGTTAATTATCGCGTATGGCAGCAGAGAGCAGTGCACACGATGAGCAACGGTACCGCAGCCGATTGCAAAAGTGCCGCGAAATTGCTAAGGGCCTAAAGGTCGCACACCGTGACGATTAGAATCCAATACGTTTCGTTTCGGTTTTAATGCAATTCTTGTTTCCTTTTAACTGAAAGCAAACGAATTTGCAGAAGTCGAGTTTAAAAGGCTTTGTAGTTGCTATGCAACGCGTTTCGACAACACAGTGTC
>JAOEHK010008145.1:0-12844 GCA_025447835.1 Labidoglobus nevermanni
ATATATATTTGAAATCGGGAGTTTTAATTTGAGACTACCCCGGGCAACGCCGGGGAGATTTCCTCTTGTTTTTAATAAAAAAAAAGACAACCGTTGGGCGAATTCGGTTGTGATCGATGCTAATGAATATGAAGTTGGACGTTAATATCCAGCGGTTGACAGCAAGATGTGACGCGTGTCCATTCGTGTAATGAAATTTGATACGCATCGATGCGAAATTGATGACACGCGAAGAAGTTTGCGCTGCGTGCTCGCAGGCATCCGGCGCGTTGGCAGATTTCTGTTCTCGACTGCCACCGGTAGCCAAAGCTGATGGCATGGCATGGCGATGAAGTGGAAGAAAGAATTTCTCTGCGGCTCTGTGCTGTAGGCAACAACGCGATCATTATGCGTAATAAGACGGCATCAATCTGTGTCACACCCAGTTGCATCCGCACTTGGGATGACTTTTTGCTGCATTTAGCATCGTTTTACTGCGTTTATTGCACCTACTCTGATTTACTGCGCATTCTCGCAACTTGTTCGCCGGCTCACGCAGACAATTGGCGATGTGTTAATTAATTTCCTGCGGTTTGCGATGCGAGTAATGACGAGTCGATCGGTGTCGTTATTGCTTATTGCTCGTGGGCACATTGCCGACATTTGCTGCTCTTGCTACTGCTGCTGCACTTGTTATTGATGTAGGCAACGCACATCGGAATGCATTACATGCAATCGAATCAAACCCAGAAGCTGTTTGATGGGCAATGCGCTCTGCTTAAGATAGGTCGCGTTGTGCGCGCACGCCGGGATGGAAAATCCAATTACAATCTAAGCGTAATTACGCCTCTTTCGATCGCGCTACCCGGGATGCTGCGGCTGCAGCACGCGCTCGTAAATCGCTCATCAACGCAGCTTCATCAAGCAGTCGTGGACCAGAAGCACACTTTTCGGCTCGTCAAATGAGTGTTGATCATTAGCTGTTCAGAGCAGTGACGATTTCTTCGCGTTTATTAATGCTGTGAAGTTATGTTTGCAATTGAAACAGCAGCAATGCTCCAGCAGAGATGATCAAGAGCATCTCATGCGATCATGCGTAACATGCGCACATTTGATCGGCCGTTAATGATGCGCCAGCGCTAACGAGTATTTATTTACAATAACACGTCGAAAATGGCAGGCGTCGCATGTAGAAATGCAATTGCAACAATAATCGAAATGAGCGCAGTGCATCCGCCACCATTTTCATACTGATTATCAATTAGCATTTGCATTCCGCTTCGCCGTTAATTGCCATCGGGAATTCATCACTTGCCGTTCGGATGCAGAATCCGGCATTGTTGTGCGGTTCACCTAGTTTTTCGCGCTCCTGCGATTTCGCACGTTCGACGTTTCCGTCGATATACGAACAATTTGTGCGAATTTATCACCACTTACTGTGCCAATAATCCAATTAAATCGCTTCGCAAGCGAACTTTGTTCACGAAACTAGTGCATACATTTTTATTCATTACTTAATGTTCAATCCATTGCAAACTAACCACAACCGCTCGGTAGCCGAGTGATCTAGTGACTTGGGTTCAATCCCCAGCAGAGCATTAGCGTTGACTATCTTTCGAATGTGGTTCCCAAAAACTTAGAAGTCGTACAAGGAGGGATGCAAAATGGGGGCCTAAGTATTGCCTGTGTCACATGCCCTCCAACAAACCAACCACATTTGTACGCGTTGATTTACTGAATTTAGGGACTTTCTAAATCGCGATAGTCAGAGTGTTAAATACTTTATAATTTACTAAATCATCATTATTATTGTAGATATTGAGCTTTGATCGTGTAGGCTGAGAACGTGGGTTTACAGTTTCTTGACCTATTCGGTTACCTCGTGTGGAAAAATGCAGAAATTCACGGTGATGCTAAGAAAATGTTCGGCGTTTGGAGACCATATTCGATTACAAGGCTTTACAGCTCCGGTCCACCTCAGATTACACCTAGAGTGCCCTCATTTGAATACCCAGTGACATTGACTTGAGCAAATATACATCAGATGCGTAATTGGCTTATAATTCACGTAGGTGCCCAGGAAGGTTCTCTGCGGACATTGATTAAGTGTGTTTCATCGAAGATTCCACTTGTAAGTATTAAGCTGCTTTCCTATGCGCATGCAAAGACGTACGAAAGTGCTAACTTGCTCCTCAACTAGCGGCAAGTGAATCACATGCCGCTTACATTGCACTCGCAGCAATTAAGATCGCGATTAGAAGATTAAGGACGGCAGACTCAAGTCGTTCATTAAGCGCGCATTTACCAGAAGCACATACCAACGCTTCGTTTTTGCTTTTGGCGCGCAAACACTGTGACTGCTCGACATCATCATCAGCTAATGACCGTCGCACAGCGTCCTGCAGAGGGTTGCAGGTACGATCCTCTCGCATATTTTGTCGCGTACCTTTCATCTCGTTGCTCAGCCTCTTTGCATATATTTGCACAAGCCGTGCTCTAAAACGTACCACAAAGAGCAGTTTCGTGTTTCCGATTTGGAGTACGAGACACTCCGATCACGTGACCAGAGCAAATATCCTCAATTTTAACCCAACAATGTCCCAACACAACAACTGCTAAATTGTTACTTTTTAAAGCTTAAATTGCCAGCTGGATCGCAATGCGTAACATTTGTAGTCATGGGATACTGTGATCATGTGACCAGAGCTCGTCCACTCCATGTTAAACCAAAGTCATCATAACCTAGTATTTGATTTGTTGCTAGACTGCATTTATAAGTAGATTTTCAGCTATATTTATTGCTATTAGTATTAGATTACATCTCCTAAAAAATCAATTGCTAAATGGGTAATTTTTAATGTTAAAATTGTCAGCTGGATCGCAATGCGCAATCCTCATAGCAATGGGAACCTGCGATCAGGTGACCAGAGCACCTTCACTCCATGTCAAACCCTAATCACCATAACCTAGTATTTGATTTGTTACTAGACTTTATTTAAAAGTAGATTTTCGGTAATATTTATAGATATTAGTATTAGATTACATCTCTCAACAAAGCAACTAGTAAATTGTTCATTTTTAATACTTAAGTTGAGAGCTGAATCCCAATGCGTAACCCTCATAGCTATGGTAAAATGCAATCAGGTGATCAGAGCACTTCCAGTCCAAGTCAAACCCAAATCATCATAACCTAGTATTTGATTTGTTGCTAGACTTCCTTTATATGTAGATTTGGGTGCCGCGGCACCTAGGGGTTTTATGGTTTTGGGGTGCCGCGAGTAAAATAAGTTTGAGAAACACTGAGCTATATTAATTGACATTAGTATTAGATTACATCTCCTAACAAAGTACCTGTTAAATTATTAATGATTTATGCTTAAATTGACTGCTGAATTATAATGCGCAACCCTCGTAGTCATGAGAAACTGTGATCAGGTGACCAGAGCTCCTCCACTCCATGTCAAACCCAAATCATCATAAGCTAGTATTTGATTTGTTGCTAGACTTCATTTATAAGTAGATTTCCAGGTATATTTATTGATATTAGTATTAGATTATATCTCTCAACAAAGCAACTGCTAAATCTGAATTTTTAATGCGTAAATTGGCTGTTGGATCTTAATGCGCAACCCTCGCAGCCATGGGAAGCATCTTAAGATGCCGTTAAGAAGTTGCTTGAATTGGCGCTTGTAATTGGGCAATGTTCGCGTGCTGCGTTTGATGTAGCCGTATTTAAGTATCAATCAGCACGTTGTACGCCATCATGGAATCGGCGTGCCGGCAGTCGATTTCATAACCGATTACGTCTCGCAAGCTGCGATCCAGCAACAAAAAGCGCGGCCAGCTACAAGAAGAGCAGTCGCGTAAAACTGGTAGCTCTCGACATTCATGGCTCCTAATGCGCTGATTGACAAGCTGAAGCTGTGCGCATTAGCTCTCGGCCTTATTGCCATTTCTTCGGCGATGGCAAATTACGCTCGCAAAGAATCGCGCCGACGATAAATAATGCGCGTGTATTATGCAAAGCGCCGGCATCGGTTGCCGCTGCGCTTAATGCGAAAAATGCGCAAACAGAAGATCAAAAGCGCGAGAGGACGAGGAAGCTGAAGAAGGCGGCGCAGCAGCCTACCTGACCGACGCGATCGAGGACAGATCAAACAGGCGCATTTTAAGCGTATGCAAACAGGTTCCATCCGGTGTCACAGCGATACTCATTATCAATCACTCATTAATTACGGCTAATTTAGCGGCGGCGCGCGCACTTTCATGCATGAGCAGCATTCCGGATCAACGTATGCGACCCACAATGTTGCGCAATAAGAATGTGGATACGACAATAGTTATGGCTGTAATGGCACTACTAGAAGGCGTAAATAATTAACAGATGTTGGCGTCTGCTGGTACGGCTCGTGCGCAGCACAGCGGTAATTAATTAGGCGGACATTTATCACTGAATGCCATCGCATTTGTAAACAAATTGTCAATTTGTTGCGAATGGCTGCCATGGTTGGGCGCTGGGACTTGCCGCGGAAATGTTATGAATGCAACGGTCGGACGTAAATGGAAATGATTGCGAAGAGTTTTGCGGTGAGCTGAGATACCGTGGAGGTTTTCTGCAAGCCGCAATGTCATTGCTGCTGCTCGTCGATGACGGCAGTGGCGAAGATATCGGTGGAAGCTGAACGCATGCGCGGAATGCTTACAGTTAACTGTACGGACGCGATGCGCATGCATTTCGCCATTTTTTTCGAACGCCGCGAAGCCATAAGGCGCAGCGAGTCTTAAGATGCGCGATGGATGAGGACGCGCTGGACTTGTCGCGGGTCAATCGGTCACGTGCGGCGCGATGCGAAAAAAGCACGCTTTCGAAGGTCACTTGGTCAAGGTGGAGCGCATACGTGCAGAATAACAGATTCCTAGAATAATGCCTAGAATATGTCCTATGATCCAACATTAGGAATGTTTCTTAGGTTATTGCGACTTCTGCTTGAAGATATTTTATGTAGATCAGTAAACCTAATTAGATTTATTTATAATGCCCAACATTAATCACAACTAGGCTCTTGCAAGAAATGAATGTTAATGCGAGACAAATGAGGCATGTCATGAAACATGGATTACGCTTAAAGGCTGATATATATTGCAAATACTCTAATTTACAAGGCTATTAACTAATAACTCGCGACCCCTTTAGATGTTCGGATCCTATTACGTTTTATATTCAATATAGAAGATATTTTGTAGATAAATCGCATGAGATAAGAGCGTACTGCAACTAGATGACTCGCAATACCAAGCTTTTCAGTTTTTACGGCATATTGTAAGGATGTTTTACTTTACTGCCACACTACGCCGGGAATTGAACCCAGCACATGTCTATACTAGTAGTTATATGGTATCTTGGTCAAATAACCGACTGGACGAGGATTTATTTGTCGCCCAAAATGGCAATGTGAGTCAGAACATGAATTGATTGGTGTTGTTTATGAAACTGCTCGTGGCATTGACACCTGATGAAGTCGCCTGCGAAGTCTGCTACTTTTTTCCGATTTGCTGACCGCAAGTGTGGGCCGATTTGTCATATTAGCGCTCAGCGCGAAACCACACGAATTCCTCGGCGGGAAGATTTACGATTTACATGAAAAATGCTTCCGCCTTCTCATCGTCCTCCTCATCCTCATTCTTGTGGCTGTTGAGTGCGAATAATGCGCGAGAATAACGACACGATCCAATAAATTGCATATGTGAGTTTCCCATGCGGTCAGAGGTCATCAAATAATGCGACATGATGGGACATGCGCTTCACTGCATCGGGCCAGATGACAAATGCAGTCATCGATCGATACCGTTAGGAGCGTCTTCGGCGGCAATCAGGCGCGACACTACGAATTGTTTTCGCGGCAACGCTGCACGAAAATGCGAAGCATGTGGCCCGGCTACAGGTGTCTGTAATGAAGCGTGATGTGTGATGTCAATAAACCTGCTGAAAAAACAGCCGCCATGCTGCCAATACTAGTCCACATTTGTACCCTAAAATGCGAAAAAGTCGCCGCCTAACTGTAGCTCAAGTGCGTCATGTAATGTCCTCCGACACTCCTGTTTTCGGTGTCGAGACCGGGGTGTCTGAGGTCGGAGGTTCCTCGGATTAGTTAGTACAGATATCTAATGTAGGATTGATCATTCACTGATCACTAAGTCTTTATTCAACAAAGTACCGAATGATATCACAGTAGATCGGTTCCACAGAAAACTGTTTCAATCGATATCACTAAATTTTCTACGCAAATCTCTGCAAATGGAAGACAACTTCAAAACTTCAATAAAGTGGTCTATTCGATAGTCCTAGTCGTTCACTGGTATATATCCCGATGTTCCAGTCTTCTGACCCAGGCCATCAGGGTTTTCTGGGTATCCATTTATTACAGTTTCGTCGCCATCGTGGCAGATGCCGATATGTGATAGCGCCCTCTATGAACACCACTGTAAGGGCTTTTCTTCTATTCCTTAATATTATCGCCGCCATGTCGGCAGCTGACGGCCATACCAAGGCGAGTAGCCATCCTCCCACACCTTTAATTAGGCATTGGGAATTTCCGACCCGATTAGTCCCGGTAGTTGTAGGTTTCCTATACATTTCAAGTATACTAACTAACTAAATTATGTGAGATTTGAATGAGGATATAACGTTACTAGTATTGGTAATGCAGATATTGGAATATGTCTCTAAATAAGAGCAATTAACACAAATAAATAATCTGTGCTGATGACCGATGCTTCCGTTGTAAAAGTGATTGACACCGCGAATGCGGAAAATGTTTGCCTCGCACCCCCGCGCCCACCGGCATGAGCGAGCATGATTAGCATTGGCACATCGACGCGCTGTCTTAATTACTTGAAGCCTGGTAGCATCGCGATACTCGCGGCGATTGAATTACAGTTATCGGCGAAGGCGCGCGCACTCGCGCTAATTGCACCTTCGCACTGATTGCGCACTCGCTCTCACGCCGTTTGAATCGCTCGTTGTTTCAACATCTCAACCTGAGTCTGACGACTAATGACGCCACCGGCTGATGAAAGTGCATGCATTTGCGTGCATCCTTCACTGCTGTAGCCGACTGTGAAGTGCGTTCGAAAGTTGATGATGATGGAAAGCGAATCGCTTTGCCACGTACTTTTGCTAATTTGTTTAACGCTTCGTCAGTGTCAAGTTTACGCACAATCTTTATTTTGCGTTAATGATGCTTTCAACTGTATTCATGCACTTCATCAACAATTCATTTAACCGGTTCAACGCATTAAACAATTACACAAATTTCGATTCTCATTTCAAAACTGGAACAAATTATTTTGCATAAAATTATTATCCGCACAAATCCTGATCATAAAAATGCATTATTAATATTAAGCTTTCATTCGTTATGGTTGGAGTTTTACTTTAAATTTCATTCTCAATCATCCATTCAATACAGCAATGAAAACCAATACTGAGATGGACATTTTTATACAAAAGTATTAATTCTATAGAAGTATTATTAGAATATAGTATCTAATCTTATCTTAAATTTACATAATAAATGTAAAACTTGTCTAATTCAAATTGGAATCTCAAATGTTCATTAATGCGACGATGAAAATTAAGATAATAATTTGTATCTAATTAAATATAGGAAGAGATTTATTTTACTCTTAAATCGAATTCTTCAGTGTTGTTTAACAGCTAGGTAGGACCTAATTAAACTATATCATTTTTTTGTGTTCTATAACGAAATTATAAGTATACCTTGCTTGTATAGGTAAAAAGTTTGCGGAAATTGATTACAAGTCATCGGATTTTCATTTTTCCTCGATTGAAATGTAAATGCAATTTCCAATATTGGTTTAATTGCCAAGAAATCGAAACAAACGCACAAGTAGAGAATACTTTTTGCATTAATGAGATTCATTCATACTTTTGCATTATTAATTCGAATTATAAACTCGCAAATGAATGAAAAGAAGAAATAAATATGGCTTGCAGTACGCAATGTATTTTCGTTAGTGATATTAACACCGTGAGTGAATTTAAAACGTAATTAAAGATGATAATTTGTGTCCAAGACATAAATTTCATTTTGAAATTATCATATTGGCTCATCTTCACCAACAATTTTGTGCTAATAACTAAAGCCACTTCTATGAAGGTACAGAAACAGGTTACAGAAAAGTGAGCGTAATTGCTTAGTCAAATATGAGATCTTTACGCGTTTTCTTATTATGAGTTAGTGGAAACCAATTCGGGCTGGTAAAAATGCGTACTTTATTTGAACGTGGTGTCTGCACCTTGCGTGCATATACAGTGCCCTATTGCCCAGTCCCTTACATTGGCTCGAAGGCTCGGCAGCGATAAATATCTCCGGGTTGGCAATTTATATGTTTTTGGTGGTTTGCGAGGCGCGAATTATGTTCGCCACAAGGCGCAGGCAATTACGAAGTGGATAAGGTGGCGATTTGATGCAGTGCGATCAACCCACTGATGTAGCAATGCACCTACCTTGAAAGACGCGTTCGCCCGCTGTCCAATGGCCCGTCTGCTGCAGCTGCTGCTTCTTCTTCGTGAGGTTCTTCGGCCAGGTGTGTCTTGGAGGCATACGAACAGTCCCGCACCTCCCAAGGATCGTGCCCTTTGCGGCCTTCGATTACGCAACGCTGGCGCTCGCTGCCTGGACACTGGACACTGAGAACAGCAACAGGAATGCACCTTGCCGCAGCGGCAGGCTCGTCCTCGGCGGCGGCGACGTCCTCCAGGTGCACGCGGCGGCGGCGGAGGCGGCAGAGGCGGCTGCTTCAGTAGGCTGAGACTGAACTCTGGCGTGTTCTGAACCGTGTGCGTTCACGGTCGCCGGCACGATAGAAATGCTTGGTCGAGCGACGAACTGCTTCTTTTCCTCTTTGCCTTGGCTTGGCTAGCCGCAAGAAGCGTCGATGATGGGCATCTCGGTGGTAGGGATCTCGTCCGCCGTCTGTCTGCCTCCACTACTTCCAGGCTGCCACGGCTGGAACCTAGTGCATGCCTGCTGTGCCGTGAACTTGAGCTAGGACTTGGCGCAGGTGGATCTCAGCCTCTTGTGCGTGCGCACTTGATGATCGCACTCAATGTCGCGCTTCTTGCCTGCTGTTACCAACCGCTCGGTAGCCGAGCCGTAACGCAGGCAGACACGAATGATCCACGAGTCTAGTGACTCGTGGTTCAATCCCTGGCAGACGCGTTATGGTTGAATATCGAACGGCCAGTAGAGAGAGGACAGAACTACATCTGAAATGGCAGCAGATGTGGTTGCAGTACGCTCCTCTACGATTTTCCCCATCCCATTAACCCAACCTTCCAAAAACTAAGAGGCCTTACAAAGAGGATGTACAATGGGCCTAAATAGTAGAGTCTAAGTGCTGGACTGGAATCCAGGAGGAAAATAGTTCTAAGGAGAGGACAGGTGTTGCAAACTTCAGAGAATAACAAAATGTAGCCAAGGGCTATAAGAAGTTATACGGACTGAATGAATGCGACTATAGCCAGGCTTAATAGTTCTAAAGCCAATTATTGTTGTTGTCCACATTTCTAATCAATCTGATGGATGTCTAAGTTACAATTATATGCATTACCTGTATAACCCTATCAATTTTTTGCGGGGTAATGGGTGCCATCGAGTATATTCGTTGCATTGCCGTAGGCGCTTATCGATGCGATATAAGGTGCGAATATCGCATTGTTCCTATTGTTTGAGGTGGCGAATATTAGCATAAAATACAAATATTCGTATGCCTGCCAGCCTACCTGTCATTCGGCGTTGAGTTGCGCAGAACGCGTTCCGGAGATGAAGTGCTTCGATAGTGGACCACGTAGCCCACATTGATAGCGTGGCTAGATGCGAATGCTAATCGCCTCAATCTGATTTGGCGTCTCCTACAAAACGTGTTTGTTGCGCGAATATGCAACATGTCTAATGTGTTATTTATACACATGACATGCGGACGCGTTTAAGCCAAGAGCAAGGATTTCTATAAATATTGACCTGTTCTTCCGCTCTGCTGCTGGATATTTCTAAATGATTGGGCTGAATCAAATAATGGTTGGTTTCACTTGCGTTTATAATTTTGCCTCTTAATAGCTTCTATAAGCAACCACTTGATTATTGTGGGTTTTGTGTTGGGTTGTCTTAAGACAGAAATATTTGAACGACAAAGGATATGGTACCTCGCCATTGGGGCTTCTGGTATCATTCCATTCAAGGAGATTCTTGCGTCACAAGTTAAGAATAAAGGGAATTCCACATTCCCCGAGGAATCCCCGTCGTTTGTCAAGTTCCATCTAATTGAACGGTTATAAAATTAGAGATAAAGAATGAAAAATTAGGGTAAGCATTTTCTGGGAATATGATTATGATTAATAAGGTCTTATTTTTGTGGTTATACGAATACACCAATGCCCCACATATTAATTCCGCCTCTCCCGCAATTAGCATGGGGAATCCCCCCCTTCGGGTGCCGCCTCGCCTTGCACTTAACTGTATAATATTGAATAGAAATGGAAATTTTCATTGGAAATTTAAGGTCTTTAATCAATTAATACATCCATTTTCCTTTTGGTGTGTCGCGGAATTCTAGGATGACTTTTAGTGTGCCCTGGGTCAGAAAAGGTTGCGGAGCATTGTTCTAAGGAATCGAAGTTGCCTGACAACATTTAGCTCTCTAAATCATATGTTAATTACATTTGTGACGATAACACTCAACAATCCGATTATGCAACCTGAAGAAACTGTTATTTCCGTGAATTGGCGTTCATTGTTGACATCCAGGCGAGCTGTAAAAATGGTTGTAATGACAAGATGTCGGACAAAGCGATAATAAGCGAAGCGGCGACGGACGTGAAGGCGATTACTTAAGGCACTATAATTAATCGTGTCACAAATGCAAATATGAGCGCGAGAACAGCTTTCAAAACACATTGCCGTTTTATTAGTTTATTCCGACATTTACGCGTGCATCATTGAATCACTTTTTGCGTTAATTGGAGCAATCATTATTCAGCATCCACCATGTTGCGTTGACCTCCTGACAGCCTTACTGCGGCGTAGATTTAGCGCAGCATCTTTTTGCGCCTAATTAATCACTTGCGCTCGCACGCATCTCGTTCGCCTATTCAGAATGTTACATTCATTACATTCTCATTACTTATAAGCAGCATTAGTTCTATGCATTTTCGTCACTCGTGTTTTATTTGTGTGCACATTCTACATATTTCACCTCTAATTATATTCCCTCTTGTGCAACAAATCAAAAACATCGAAAAATAGATGAACACTAATGACAAATTGCGAAACAAGACAAAACATAGTTTCACAGTTTTATCATCAAGTTTCACCTTTGAAGTAAACTAATTTCCAGTTTGGATTAACACTAATTGCCACTCCTAAATGGATATTTACAGCGAGTGCCGTTTCGACTAAGCAATTAAACTATTTGCGTATGCATTTTGAGATACATATTTAATTTTAAACTTTCCAATTGTTGTTTTCAAACTACATTTATATTGATCGCATAGCCTTTTGTTTCTGAATAGAAATGAAATCATTTTGATCGGAAGAATTCTTTATCGTTACAACTAGTAGAGGCAGGGTCGGATCCAGCAGTGGTTACTGTGAAAGACCTAAATTGGAAAATCTCGATATTCACCTGTGAATGTCAACATAAACCAAATACGTCGGTGAAAGATCGTATAGTTAATAATGTTTTAGGACATTTCAATTGCGGGTTCCTCAATTAGAGGGCCCGCCGCACTTAGGCCATACCGACGAGCCTTTTGTGCAGTCTCCTTGAAGAGTTCCTACATCTCTTGCCAGATGATATGGCGAGCAAAGTCCAGAACCTTCCTCAGAGAGTAGGAGATCAATTGCCTCGTAGTTAGAGCCCTGTAAGGATCCTGAATTGCGGGCGACTCAAGCTGATGAGATCGTTGACATGTATAAAAAAGACAAATTTACTTGGATCATCCTTGGTCAGAATTGCTTATAACACGACAAATGGTATTTGGTCCCTATCCACCCTTTTGAATTAAAGTTTGTGGCGGCTTGCTTCATCGGGTCCGGCTAGGGTTTCATAGCCTCGTATGAAAGTTTTGGCTGGTGGAACAGCTGTATAGCAACTCGTGGCTATAAAAGGGCCGTCAGTAGGACGGATCACTCAGTCGACTATCATCCGCTCAGGAAGCTACATCCAGAACCTCAAACTTTTGCCCGCTGCGGTCACTTAGTCTTGTTAGTGTGGGTTTAGGTTACATGCTCACTGTGACAGTTGTTAGGAAGTATGCTTTCCCCAAAAAATTGCCGAATTTCGAAACGAATTGATGAATAAGCACTGCAAAGTATCATCATATGCAATGCATGTATTCTTCTTGAATCGGTTCTCGCATTTCTTCCCACGTTCGTGTAGCTGCCGATAAGTGGCAAGCGCATGTATTCTCATATCGAATAAGGTGGTTTTAATTAAATCAGCATCGTGCATACACATCATCAATTACTTGCGCCTTCAGTGCAATCAATTCCAGTTTCTAATTCTTCGCGCTATAATTGGGCGTCCCTCTGCACCTACATCAGTCACCAGATTGTAATCGCGTTGATAATCAATTTATCAATAGATATTAGATTAGATGGTGTCAAAGTTAGCGGTAGCTGTTTACCGGATCGGTGGCTAGACTCTCAGTTTCACCCTGGGCACATGTTACGGAAACGCGCGTGTTTTATTTAAATGGTTACTGTCTAGAGCAGTGATTCCCAAAGTGGTCCATATGGACCCCTAGGGGTCCATGACAACCTGCAAGGGGTCTACATCAGCG
>JAOEHK010008156.1:0-12836 GCA_025447835.1 Labidoglobus nevermanni
ACTCATAAGAATGAAGAAGTTGCAAAAATAATGTTGTCAAAGTTTATCCAACTGTTTCCGAAAAAGCCAAGTGTTTACCGAGCTCCTCAGAGGCGAAGCTGTTGAAGCCACGGCTTATACCGCAGGTGACTGGCCCATTTTTAAGTATTTTAAGTATTAATGTTTGTTTTCTTCTTACAAACTTTTGTTTTCCAATCCAAGAACGAATTTTACTAAAGACAATTTAAAAAACATTTTGTGTGGTAGACAAACGCGAAATTTAAGGACATGTTAAACGGCAATAAATTAATCAATTAGCTAGCTTCCTTGGATCTCAGCTAGCTGAGATTTCTATAAGGACAGACAGGAGGTCCCTTGGAGGTACCTTTTTACCTTTTTAAGATCTAAAATAGGGTCTTTTTGGCTGTTTTTTACGTCCTAAATTCCTCTCTCTAGTAATATCAGATGACGCCGTAAAATCTAATCCCAAAGTCTCTTTCTATAGTTAATGGCATCTAGTTCAAATGCGCAAACGAGTAATGCTGGATTTTCACTCTGGAAGCAACAGTCAAGTGATGAGAAGTTGGAAAAGTTGGGAGTGAGCATTCCTCAGCTTACGAAAAAAGTCGAGAACCACCACGACAATTTGGAATGTGCAAACGAACAATTACGCAGCGATATTGAACGCTGGCAGCAGGAGAAGCAGCAGATTGTTAAGAAAATGCTCTTGGATTTTGCAAACAAGCAAATCGAATACTACGAACAAAGCGTCAACGCATGGGAAGCGGCCAATAATCGCATTTGCCATTTATCTGCAATGAGCAAATGAGTTTTCATGAATGTCTTCTTTATTTCGTTTCACTCATATCCAATTTAGCGTATTTATTTACAAATGTGTTAATTGTTGCATTTTATGTTTCCTGTAAATACAATATTCTCATTGTTAATACTGTTGATGGCATTAATTTGGGGAAGTAACAATTAATCTCCGGAAGTAATTTGTTCGCATTCATTGAACTTGCAGGCAAGATCTAAAAATAGTGATGTAAATAAAGAGCTCCCAGACTCATAATCACCCTACAAACGCACAAAAATATCTCCCGCATAGAGAAACTCATCGCATATCTTTCCCTTTCAGTACCAAAGTCAAAGACAACGCGAAAGGCGCGTTTGGCTACTCTTGCTATAATCAAAAGTAATGATTGCGCATCGTGGGCCAGTAATTCGAATGGTAAACGCTCCGAGTTCAAGTTCGGGATTTAGTTGCTGCTGCTGTAGATGTTTCACATGTATTAATACTGGATTCCTTCAGTCCTTGGAAGGAGTGTTAAAAATCATTCAAGTGGTATGTTTGGAGACTAGAAACTGGTAATTTAAGCAAAATGCAATGAGACTTTATTCAGATTTTAGCGTTATTTTGCCAAAGTCTCGCAGTCAACTTTGGTTTGCCATATGCGGCCACCATGGGCAGCGCTTACCATGGCTTTTTGAGCACGGTTTCATGGGGATTCATGACTAGTCTTCTATTATTCATTAGCTGCGTATTTTCTGCGCATTCCCATTCATTAATTCGCCAATCGCTCTTCGTAAGCGAGTTGCACTTACATTCAGCAAGTTGAATTATCCGAGCGTGATTTTCAGGAAGTGCTATTCAGCGGAACGGCTGCATTCAGTTACATCTCATCCAGCATGTATCTAGCATTCGCTGTAAACACATTTCTCTATCCGCAGTACCTACTCGTTCCTTACTTTCAAGTTTTTCCAGCGATGACGGCAGTTTATGTAAGTTGCGCCTGCTTTCGTTAACTATGAACCGCAATTAACGCAATTAAGCACCAAATAGAACAATTTTGCTTGTTACCAAGCGGACTTTTTAAAAGACTACTTTTTCTACACATTTCGTGTTCACAAAAATAATTAAAGTGCTGCGATTTCATGGTATCTCGGTATTTGCTTTGCTCTACGACTATTCTATATTTAAGCGCAAAATAAGTGGTGTTATTTAATTTTCTATGCCTTTTTAAGGTGTTTGGAACATTCGTCGGAGTTCTGCATGGATACGACACTTACAGAGCCTATAAATTTTACAAAGGCTATAGATAAAGACAAGATGCGGAGAGTATAATGATATCATACTAATTTCGACTGGCAGAACATCAATTTGCATTTTGTATTTCTAGCAATTTAGGAATAATTACTATTTCGGTGTAATATGCGGTAAAACGTTGCAAACTATCCATTACATCATTGATAGACCAAGGCTATCAGTTTTCTCAGTAGAAAGAAATAGCAATAATCATTGTCGAAGCATAATAACAAATTCCTGAATGATAATTTCTTAGATGCTTTGTATTATTTCTTGTTTACTTTGTAATGATTTGAATGCAATTAAAGATTATTATTCAAGAATGTGTAAAGGCAAATCAATTGCATAGTGATTAACTGGAATTAAATTTGGCGAGTTAATTAAACAAGTAATTGGCGTGCCATAGCTCTATAAATAAAAGCAGATACTTCGATATGGCACATGTCGAACTTGAAACTTTAGCAGTCACGATGGGAATTCCGGGGAGCGCATTTGTTTGACTTTGAAACAATTCAAATACGCTTGATTGCGCTCTCCTCAGCACGTGTGCCAGTAAAGTTTTCAGCAGACGCTAGTAACTTGGAGAAAGCATGCGAAGGCGCATCGTGCACCGTGAAACGGATTTCTAAGAAGCCAGGCACTTACAAACGGAACGCGGAAGTTCTTCCAACAGCTGCGACTTTTTAAGCCGTTTCATTGTTTATTCAACAAACATAAGCTATTGTGAGTGTGAACATGGAGACTACAGTTACGTTGGAAAATAAGTTAGCAAGTACCAGTAACAGTACCAGTGAACTGTGGACTCAAGGTAGGTACACAATTTTGAAATATCGCATTTATTAGGTATCAATGAGGAGCTGCATTCAGTTTCACTTATTCTTATCAAAACTGGCAGATGTATTTTAAACCATTTTTCTTGCGCTACGGTTTTTTAGTTTTGCCTCGAATTGACCTAGTTTCCTACTTCCGCATTCCTTCCATTAGACCCTAGTATAGTCAGTAGGTCAACCGCATTCCATTCCCACTCCATTCAGCTCATAGTTACTAATGGGATGGCTATTGACGTCGCCCTTTCCACACCTTTTCTCCAAAAATCATTTTCTCACATTTCCCGCAACTACAGAGATTACTGCTCATTATAAAATAGCAATTTGAAGTATCAAAGAATGAGGGATGAGGAAATGTGATTTATTTCACAATAAATTTAGTTTGAAAACAAATATGTACCGAATTTTGAAATGAACAATGTAGGGTTTGGATGACAATGTTGCTAGGTGTGAAATATTTGCCTTCACATTGTTTTATTAAGAATTGTTTATAGTGTTGTAACTACAAACAAATCATAAAGTATCATGTTATTGTTGTTGTTGGAAATATGACACTGTTTTGCAACGAATGCGTCATATATTGATATTCAAGAAATCAAATATATACGCCCTCTATTATTTATACATGCTTGTAGAATAATTATCATGAGTAGTGGTCATAATATTGTTTATAAACACCGATTGCGCAATCGCCTATAAATTTAGCAATTGTCCAATTGGATATGTACTGCTAAATTAATACTTAATTCAAATTTGCAAATGCTAGCGCTTCTCTTGACTTTTTTACCAAATCAAATGAACCACATAATTCTAGTTTCTTCTCATTGTTTTTGAAAATAGTCCAGGACCTCTCTTGTTTGTCTTGTTGTCTCTTGTTTATTATAATAACATTAAATATGAATATTGAATCTTTTAGGAACAGTGGATTCCAATATTCCAAGTGAGCCACTATCCCACGACGATGGAACAATATGGCAAATAGTAACAATCGTCTTCGGTGCGCTAGCAATAATTGTAATCATGTTTTTGATTGCAATATTTATAGATTGCAGACAACAGTAAGACATTTGCTTCCTGCAATATTTCAACGTCATTCAATTGGCGTAAACTTGCAGGAAATTGGTAGAGATACAGCAAGCGGAACAGCAGAAACACTACGTCCGCAAAAGGAAGCTTCGATTGCCGAAACTAGGAAGAGCGAAGCCGGATCATGAACGATTTGCTCGCAAAATGCAAACCCTAGGTCATAGCGAGCCGCCCGTTTAATTCCTTCTCTACTAATTCAATTTTAATAACTAAGAAGAAGAAGGCAACGATGTCGCTCTAGTCTACATAAAATGTTTCAAAGTACTGATTTACCTTTAGCATTTACCTAAAACCATAGCTAATAAAGCCATGCGTACGAACATTCCACATTCTGCTTGGCGGAAGTAAGCAGCCCGCGGATCGGAATCAAATTCTGGACTGATTTCGAAGACCCTCGGAAGTGGATGCATGACAACCATTTTCCTTTTCGCTCGAGTCATTAGCTGAGGCGTTACAATGAATTGACCACATGCCTAGAAAGGGCAGACACTTGGAATAGACACGTTTTACAATAGGCGTTCAAAGAAGGTACCTCATCGTACTCGCTTTGGGATGCAAATCTCTCGCGTTGAATTCTGGTCATGTAGAGGACATCAGTGTCCGGAAGCACGTCGTCCAAAGAAGCGAACTCTTCCTGAACGATGCCCTTTGATTGAACGTATTGCACAATGTGCTTCGGCATGCGTAAACTCGTAGGGCTCACATAGCGCATTTGCACATTGTACAGAGTGAGCAAACGCGCCAGGGAATGCACTGTCCTGCCATTCTTCAAGTCACCTACCAACGTGATATTGAGTCCATTTACAGTACCAATTTCCTCTCGAATTGTAAAGATGTCTAGTAATGCCTGCGAAGGGTGCTCCCCAATGCCATCACCAGCATTAATCAATGGTTTGCGGCAGCGCTCTGAGGCGCTGAGTACCGACCCAGGCGTAGGATGGCGCAAAACAACCACATCCGAGTATGAGGCCATCACCTCGACGGAGTCTTCCAAGGACTCGCCCTTTTTCACCGATGAACTCGTCTCGTCCATGTATATGACGCGTCCTCCTAATCGCTGCATTGCGGCCGAAAAACTGCAACTAGTGCGAGTGCTCACCTCGTAGAAGATCGAAGCCAGTACCTTGCCCTTCAAGATATGATCCAAGGGTCGGTCTTTCGCAACGCACACGCGGAATGACGAAGCCACATTGAAGATGTAGTTGAGCATTTCCTTGGTGAACATGTCCACCGAAAGAATATGCTTGCCTACTAGATGATGGCTGTAGACTTGTATGCCAGGTATTTCGGTGAAACTCTCCGTTCGCCTTCTGGGCAATGGGGATGCATTGTTCATTCTAATATCGGCGAAGCTGTGCTCGCTTGCAAAGTGTACTTTCGGGGTCTCGGAGAGCAGTTTCGTAAAGATCTCATTGGTTTGCCCGTCATTGTAAAGATCATTGTGCCCTGATAGCATCGGCGATAGCATGCGCTCCAAACCGGAAGACGGTCGGCTGCTGCCCTCCAAATGATACACCTTCTTGTTGTCCCATTCTCGGACGTTTTGACCATACCCCGGTTGGATGAGCATTTTGCCTTCAACGTAGGCTACTTCCCCGCGAAGAACCACCCTGTGAATAGCACCACGTACCGTTTTCCCAGCAAATGGTGTCCACTTGGATTTGCTGTATGGCATAGTGTCAGGGATGATCCATTCCTCGTCTAAATCCACTTCGACATAGGTGTTAGCCTGATCCGGAAGGTTGAATATCTTCTTTGGGTTCTTGTGGAACTTGTTAACAATGTCTTCAATGGTCAGCCTTCCTGCGTGTACCGCGTTAAGCAGTAGTGGTAGAATTGTTTCCAAGCCGGGAAACCCAGGCGGTGGCTTAGAGCTGGTCTTCTCTGCAATCGTGTGTGGTGCATGATCCGTGGCAAAGCAGTCAATCACATGCAGATTCTCCCAGAGCGCTTGCTGGTCTTGTGGGGTGGCTAGAATCGGTCTGACCTCGGATTTGCCAGGTCCCAGGCGTGGAATGTCTTCAGTGGACATGAATAAATGGTGCGGGCATACTTCGCAAGTGACTTTCAGACCCTTCTCCTTGGCGGCTTTAATGATTTGGATCTCTTCCTTTCGTGCCACGTGGCAAATGTGAATGGGTCGATTATGTAGATTCGCCAGCAAGAGGATGGCAGCAGTAGTTTGACCTTCCGCATGAACGCAGAGAGGCCAGCGTTTTGGCCAGTTGGCCAAGTGCTTGGACCAAACACTGAGATCGTTCAGTTTCAGAGTGGAGAATGTCTCGTTGAGGTATATCTTCAAACCAGCCGACTCTGGCGCAAGTTCGGGCACCGATGAGAAGTTGGTGTCTGTTGCGCCCAAATAGAGCGCATAGTCGCAGCGGGCTTTCTCTTTGGCCAGTTTCTTCACCAGCATCAGGGTCTCTTCGTCCACAATGGATGGGTGCGTGTTCGGCATAGCGCAGATCAGGGTGATGCCACCAGCAAGGGCAGCAGCCGTGCATGTATCGAAGTCTTCCTTATGAGTGGCGCCTGGCTCCCGAACGTGGACGTGCGTATCAATGAACCCTGGCAGCTTCACTAGACTACGGGAGGTCATGCAATCGCAATGCGTTTTCATTGCCGGAGATTGTTTGCCAACTCGGCGTAAAGCTTCCACTAACAATTTCGTGCATTTCACGTCTGTAACTAATGGTATGGAGTAGTCAATCGCCAATCTGCGGGTGCGATATCCATGGGTCATGAATGAGGAGACTCGGCGAGCTCCACCATCTCGCATTGGTAGATTGATGACTAAATCGAATTGCTTTTTTGAGAGGAATTCAGCCAGCGGCCTAAGTTCGCCCTGGGAAGTTGTATCATCAATGTAATCAAAAGTCCACTGAACGGATTCCACCTAAACGATACGAAGTACTGATTAGTAATGTTGCATTCGTAGATAGCATTGATAAGCATTGATAGATTGACTACAAGTAGCGATGAATTGGAACTTAATGTGAATCTGGGTTCTCTGCGTGTAGGATGGGTCTGAAATGCAGTAGAAGTAAGCGCACATCAATTGAGGTCTCTGAAAAGGTGGTCAATGAACGTGCCCATGATTATGAATTTGTTGAGCTACAATGTGAGAGTGAAGCTGAAGCAAAAATAGTCACAAGACTAAGAGATGAGTTCGTCAATGATTTGGAAATGTTCATACTCAATCAGGTCATCTATTCCACATCCTTTTTCAAACATTACGAGAAGTAAGTATTTATCAACGCGATAATCCTCCGTAGTAGACCATAGATTACCGCTGAGTCATTTCAGGGAGTTATCAGAATTATTGCAAGCCGACAAACAACCTACCGAAAACTACTCATCAGACAATCGGAACTTTAAGAGCCTGCTACCAGATGAAATCTTTGGACTAGTTAATAAGCACGTATTCTTCCAATCCGTCCATGGAGATGACAAAGAGAGACAACAATCGTTAGTAACAAAACGAGTATTTGTCGTGCAAGAAAATGTTCGAGTCCTATCACAAAAGAGAAATAATCATGAGCGGCAAATTGAGAAACCTTGCTTCAATGTCAAAGTTGTAAAAGGAAGTTATCCAGGTACTTTACCAACTCGATTAGTATTGATTATTGATAAACTTATTTACAGGATACGTGAAATTAATGTACATTGAAGATATGAAACTGAAAACGGATTCATCTTCGAATTCAAGCAAGGAAGCTGAAGCTTCATCTGAAGATGATGCGTATGACAAGATTTCGAGAGAACTGAAGATGAAATTGCTACCCCTGAGCGAAGAACAGATCAATAACTCTCTGCTTCCAATTGTAGAAGTGAAGAAGCCAAATATTCTGGCGGAAAATGACGAGGAATTGTATTTTCACGAATACTATGTGAATTCGGAACGAGTAATAGAAAACTTTCAGCAAAACTGGCATAATATGGGCAAAAATTTAGGGATTGACGAAGAAGATGTAATGCAAGCTGAACATCACTGCGGCAGTATATTTTGTCATGTTTCCAGTACGAATACATTCTGGGAAATAATTCCGGCTATCCAACTGTCTTCCGGTGGTTATTCTCCGTTTTGTCAACGTAAAAAAACTACAAAAGCAATCAATAAAGCAATAACATTTCCCACGAATTCTATGCTCAATGCTCTTGAATCTATGAGCAAATATTCAGTTCCAAGAAATCGCATGGCGAACAATTTTGATTGGGAACTAACGCATCCTGAAGCGGAAAGATACTTTCAGAACCTGTTGTCTCACGCCCATTTGAAAGCTCTGCTGATGGTTTTAATATTGCACAAAACCTACATAGAGCCAAAGACAAATATGCAAGGCCTGACGATGAGGCACCTTGTAACCGCTTTGTTCTGGGAACTGCAAGAAAATGTTGTCATCAGCGAAACCCGCATGGGAAGATGCCTCATCCAGGTTTTGAACAAGTTTTATGTCGAACTTGGGCACCGAGAATTACACGACTATTTCGTCGAAAGTCGCAATCACTTCGAGAACATCCCTTCGCAATATTTGCGAGATGCGCAGAGAGCTTTCAAGCAGACAATGGATGCGCCTTTAATGCGCTTTCTTTGCGCGCTTCGCAATTTGGGCTACTTGGATGAAGAGTTCCCAAGACTAGACATTAAGAAGCTCTACGAATTACTAACGAAGAAACCTTTTGCCACTACAAGAACAACGAGGAGTAGCAAAGCCGGACAGAAAATCGATTGGAGGACCAGAAGACGTCGAACGGAGCATCGGAAAGTATTGCAAATGATGAACGTGGATCCAAAGGCAGGAAATGCGCGAAAGCTCTCAATTGAGTATATTGATTGCTCATTTGACGTGGTAAACGTTATTTGTGCTATAAATATGCACTTTTCAATACGTCTTCATATTTCAGCAATCAATTCAAGGTGATTTGGTGGAGTGGTACACGAAAGCTCGAACATTACTTCAGTTCTTTGTAGAACATTATCTCCGAATGGCTCAGGCTTATCATAAATGGGGCAACAGCTATCAAGCCCACAAGTATCTCCAACAAGCAAAATACGTCACATATTTGTTTCACAATTCGTGTACACAAGAAGCCCACACCTACCAGAAACAGATATCAGATATAAGGAAAGTGCTCGAAAGGCAGACGCCTTCAAGTACGGATAGCTCAGAGTTGCCCAATGACGGTCAAGATGGAATCGAAAGGGTAATGGAGGAGGATGTAACTGAGGAGCCGACAACGAAATTGTTTCTCAGACGAAACGAGAGCGAAGGAAAACACATAGACTTTGCGGTCGAATATGCCGATAGCTTCGTTAGTGAAATATAATGGTCAGATATAGAGATAAGTTTACTTCCACTTACATCAACTCCATGCTCGGTGTAAAAATCTGCAGTGCCGAGGCTTGCGAATAGCTTGTAGCCCATTTTGGCCAAAGTCCTCATACTGGGCAAGAGCTCCATTTTATGCTGGAATTATTCGTAAGAAATGATTGATTGTTGCGGCAAGTCAAGCGGTACTCACTTTAAAGCTACCAATTGACAATAGGATTGATTTCTTAGGAATGCTAAATCCAGTGCTCATCATTGCCTTAATGTAAGCTTCATATCGGTTATCTCCGAAGCAAGCCACTTCGCCAGTGGATGCCATCTCAACCCCCAGCATGAAATCGGCTCCAGCAAGCCGAGAGAACGAGAACTGTGGGACTTTAACGCCAACTTTGCCGCAACCATGCAAAACATCCACCGGCTCAACGGGCTCCCCGACAATAACTCGCGTTGCCATTGCGACAAAGTCGTAATCCAACGTCTTAGACACGAACGGAAAAGAGCGAGATACACGGACATTGCATTCGATCACTTTCAAGTCGTTATCCTTGGCAATTAGCTGCATGTTAAATGGCCCAGTCACCTCCAAATTGGCGGCAATCGCTTTACAGATTTGCTTGATTTTCATCAGCGTTTCCGGGTTGATATCCTGCGGGGGTGTGACCAATGTTGCATCGCCGGAGTGAACTCCAGCATTCTCCACATGCTCAGACACAGCCATGCAGAGAATGACGCCATCGTACGCCACCGCGTCCACATCGATTTCCTTGCTCTCCAGGAGGAACTTGGAGATGACTACGGGATGCTCCTTGCTCACATCGCTCGCTGCATTCAGATAAGTCTCCAGCGCTTGGTTGGAATGCGCAACGTTCATAGCCGCCCCGCTGAGGACGTAAGAAGGTCGCACCAGACAAGGGTAGCCCACTTGTTCGCAGAACTCGATGGCTGATTTGAGATTGGTCAGTTCCTTCCAGCGCGGCTGTAGAATCCCAATGCGATCCAACATTCGCGAGAACTTGAAGCGGTTCTCTGCGCCATCAATCGAGTCTGGGGATGTGCCGAGAATCCGAGCTCCTTGCCGGTGTAGATCCATTGCAATATTGTTAGGCAGCTGTCCGCCCATGCTTAGAATGATTCCCGTCGGATTCTCAAAGTTGTAAATATCCATGACGACTTCGAACGAGATCTCCTCGAAGTACAGCCGATCCGACATGTCGTAGTCTGTGCTCACGGTCTCCGGATTGTAGTTCACCATGATGGTCTTCTTGCTTAGCTTGCGCAGTTCTCGGAGGCATCCAACTGCACACCAATCGAACTCAACGGAACTGCCAATGCGGTAAACGCCGCTGCCAATCACCATTATGTGGTCGTCGATGAAGTCCAGGTCGTGGGCCATAGCATTGTAGGTGAGATATAAATAATTGGTGGTTGCTGGCCACTCAGCAGCGACGGTATCAATCCGTTTCACATACGGATACAATCCGAAGTCCTGGCGTTGTTTCCTGATTGCCAATTCAGTGCTCTTAACTGCATGCGCGATTTGCTTATCGCTGAAGCCCAGTTGTTTGGCTTTCAGCAAAGTGCTCCTCGATAGAGTGCTCTGTTCCAATGACTCCAGGACGATGTAATAGTCGATGATGTGCTTCATTTTCTGTAGGAACCAACGATCGATCTTGGTGAGGTCATAAAGCTGGTCGACCGAGTATCCGTTCTTCAGGGCTGCTGCGAGGACAAACATTCGTTTATCCGTGGGTTCTTGCAGCTCTTCGTCGTCGACCTCTTTCAGATACGGGTCGAAGCCGTTCACCGACTCTTCGACCATGCGGAGCGCCTTCTGGAACGCTTCTTCAAACTTTCTTCCAATCGACATCACCTCGCCGACGCTCTTCATGGAAGAGCCAATCTTAGTGCTGACCCTGGAGAACTTGCTTAGATCCCATCGGGGGATTTTCACGACGCAGTAGTCCAAACTTGGCTCAAAGCATGCTGTTGTAACACCAGTCACCGAGTTCTTGATGGCTGGCAAAGCAATACCGAGGGCCAATTTGGCTGCGACATATGCTAGGGGATATCCGGTCGCTTTACTGGCAAGCGCAGAACTTCGGGATAGGCGGGCATTCACTTCGATGATGTAGTATTCCTCTGCGTAAGGATTGAGTGCATATTGAATATTGCACTCTCCAACAATGCCAAAATGCTGAATAACATTGATTGCAGTGGTGCGCAACAGATTGTATTCCCGATTGGAGAGGGTTTGGCTTGGAGCGACCACAATCGACTCGCCAGTATGGATACCTAAAGGATCAACATTTTCCATATTGCAAACAGTGATGCAATTGTTATAAGCATCGCGCACCACTTCGTATTCGACTTCCTTCCATCCCCTCAACGACTTGTCTATGATCAGTTGATTGGAATGGGCGAGCGCTTGCTGCGCCAAAGATTTCAGTTCGTCCTTATTGCCCGCAAAGCCGGAGCCCAGGCCGCCGAGAGAGAAGGCTGCACGAGCCATCACTGGGTAGCCCAGTTGATCAGCAGCATCCAGGGCTTCTTGGACCGAGGTCGCTGCCATACTTGGCGCGACCTTCTCGCCGATACCGGCAATCCGCTCGCTGAACACTTTCCGATCCTCAGTGTCAATGATTGCTTGGATCGGAGTGCCCAAAATATGAACGCCATACTTCTTAAATACGCCGCTCACTTCCAATTCCACGCCGCAGTTTAGACCCGTTTGACCTCCGAATGTTAACAGGACGCCTCCTGGTCTCTCAGACCGAATGACCTCTTCTACGTAGAACGGTTCCAATGGTAGAAAGTATACTTTATCAGCGAGACCCTTCGATGTTTGCACCGTGGCGATGTTGGGGTTTATGAGCACAGTTTTTATGTTCTCCTCATGAAGGGCTTTGATTGCCTGTGAGCCGGAATAATCGAACTCGCCTGCTTGCCCAATGCTGAGCCCTCCGGAACCAATGATCAATACTTTCTTGAGCATATCTGGCGGGTGGACGAGACTATCGAAATGTAGTTTCTCTTTAATCATTTGCTTCGCACTCAAGGGGCTCGCCTTGTTCTTGGCCAAGTCGAGAAAGACATCAAACAGGCATTCCAGGTCTTCGGGGCCTGCGACGTGCTCCGGGTGGAATTGCACGCTGAAATACGGCAATGTCGAGTGAACAATGCCTTCATTCGTCTTATCATTCGCGTTCGTGAACAGTTCCTCCCAATTCTGCGGTAAGGATTTTGGATTGATAACGAAGCCGTGATTCTGGGACGTCATGAAGCAGCGATTGCTGCCTTTATGTAAACAAGGCTGATTATGACCACGGTTTCCGTATCTAAGCAATAAAAATGCATTCAATTTCTGCGGGTGTAAATAGTTTAGGCCAGGGACGGCGAACCCAAGGCCCGCGGGCCACAAACAAGGACGGGGAATACCCCACGTTCAGGTAGTGCAGTGTTTCTCAAACTTATTGGACTCGCGGCACCCCAAAGCCATAAAACTACAATTCGCGGTACCCCTCAAAGCCA
>JAOEHK010008189.1:0-12812 GCA_025447835.1 Labidoglobus nevermanni
CGCCCTCAAAAATGTGCCGCCCGGGGCGATCCGCACCCCCCCCCCCCCCCTAGGTACGCTACTGCTGCCATTTAAGATGTCTCGATAGTTAAGGGTTACGCTATGCCAGGAACTGCACCCAAGTCACTAAGCTCTTGGGCAATTTGCGGTACCGCTCGACTACCGAGTGGTTGATAAAAGATCACTCTGTTATGTATTTGTATTATATGATATGTTATTCTATGCTAAAGAACAACAGAGAAGATGAACTCTTGTTTTTCGATGATCTGCCTGGTGTTGACAACATGCAGCGGAATCAATTTGTCTGTAATTGCCTACCAGTATTTGTTGTCGCCGCAAATGGGAAACTTTATGCACGGTTTCGCTTGGCTGGCTAGTCTCTTTCTAGTTTGCTACGCCGGCCAAGAACTGATTAATAACGTGAGTTACAATACGTATTTGCCCAACGAAACAATGAAATTGATTAAATTTCAAGTCATTGGAAATTTCGGACAGTATTTACAATTCGCGATGGTATGAGGCTGAGAATAAGGAACAGAAATCAGTGCAGATGATCATTATGCGGGCGAATTCACCCTTGTGTTTGGACATCATGGGCTTTGGTTCGGTGTCCCTTGCTACCATGACAACTGTTAGTTCCTTTATCTAGGTTTCGGTTTAGTGGGCATGTTACAACTAATTGATCACACTTTCAGACAATTCAACGCTCTTATTCTGTGCTAGCTTTATTGTATGACAGTTACGAGCAGTAAGCAGTAACTGCAATAAGAGCCTGGTATCTCTTCTAACTCTTCTTACAGATAACTTAATTCTCTCAGCAAATACTTGCAACAATAACGTCAACATGCTTTCACCCTAGACTTTCTGAGGTAGTAGGGCCTCTATTCTATCAAGTTTATTGCCACTTTTAGAACTGACATCAATGATAGGGTTTTCTATACTTGTCAAAGAATTATAGATAAAATGTTAGCCTATTGGAACTTAGATACTTTCATCCATTTCCAATAATATTTGTATATTAATGAAGAATAAATGAAGAAACTGCTACGTTTTGCAACTATTACGTAATCGCAGAGAAACGTTCCGCTACTATGACGTCATCCCCGAGATTCGTTCCCAAACTATTACTTCATCGCAGAGAATAGTTCCTTAACTGTTATTGGTCAGCAGCATGCCGAGTAGATCCGGATAGATCAGGCGTAAGCAACCTTTGGACGATAAAGAGCCAAATCACAAGTAAATGAAGCAAAGAAATAACTTAGAAGATCTAAAATACCTAAACCTAAACTTGTAAGATTTAATCCGGTTCCTGAGATAGTTTAATCGAAGCACATTTGATACTCGCATTCCTCTTCTCATTTTCTTCATTTTATAGTTTCTCTAGAACTTTTCTGGATTGCAGAAGGGTCGCGATTAATATATAAAGAATGGTAGTTTCATTATTAACGCTTTATTGAAATAATTCAAGACCATTGAGTCATATTGTACATTTATTTGAAGTTTCATATCACATACATTTAGACCTAGGATACTAAATATGTATCTACTGTTTATATACAGGCACCTTTTTCATTGGAAAATAGGTAAATGAAAAGCTGTTTATCGTCCCGAAACACTTCGAGCGACAAATTTGAAAAAAAGTTGGTTAAAATTAAATACATACACATCTATGTACAATAAATAATATCAATGTCAATATTTATAGTTGCAGTCTTTGTCGTCTAATCGCACTAAGTGTGGAGCTACGATTCAGTATTTTGGTACGATTGTATCTCATACATATGCTCCCACGAGAACCTTTGAACGAGAGTTCTTGTTCACGCCTGGCGTCCCTAACCACCACGACTCAGACCACTACTGGTTCGTGGGCAACTTGCTTCCGGGCTGCAGTGTATTATTGTACCTGGTCCATGAAATTATTTTCTGACTTTAAACAAACAGATTGGGGTGCTGTTATACGCTCTTTTTCTTTTCATAATGGCATCAACGTAATATAGGCATCTAGGACCATAAAAAACAAAATCCTAACATTGTGTCAAAGTCCGTTGTCATGGGAAAATTTGGATTGGCTACCCTTAGGCAAAGTGCTAGAAATGCCCGAGGTCCCGTGACATGATTTTGGAGTGCCACGAGTCAATAATGTTTGAGAAGCGCTGGTTTAATAATTGGTACATAGGTTGCATTCGGAGCTAGCTTTTAGCAAGTTAAGTCAGAGCTGCGTCAGCCATTTTCAAATCTGTTTTCTGGCCCAATTAGTGAGAAAGTGAATCAATCAACTGTTGCTCTCTCGTATAAATAATATTCCTATCCTTTATCTGCATTATCAAAAATACCCCGCATTTGAAGAACCAATCTTTCATCAAAATCCACTTTTAAGTCTGTTCTAAACCTAAATGTGAGGTTACGTTCGATGACCCTTTGTAACTCTTTTGCCAGTGCTCCGTTGGCTTCATTCCCCGGCGTAAACCGATAACAAAGGTGCAAGTTCCTTATTCTCCATCCTACCAAATCATTGAAATCAGGCACGACTAACCCGAGACCCACGGAACAAAGAAACATGGGGAATACCCTACGTCCCCAGGAATTCTTCATGGATGTGTTGGAGCACTAGGGTTTTCCCCGTTACTTTTTGTGTGCAGAGATTTTCATAAAGAAAACCTCTGCACATGGCACAAGGGACAAGTTTGTGAATTACCGACTCCGGGTTTTCCCAGTACTTGTCGTCCCATCTTTAAAAGTTATAACCAGGGATCGCCAAACTTTTTTGAACGTCGACCCCTATATAATTTTTCGGGATCTCCATCGACCCCCTATAAAAGTAATTTTCAAATAAAACTATCCAAACTTCAGGCACGGGGTGTACCCGATGATAATTACCACGAAAACCGACGGCGTAATAGAATATACCAAGAAATACTTCATGGATGGGCCGATTGTAAATTCACGGAAATGCGAATTTTGAAGCTCACTTGAAAGAACAACTTCCAAACACAAAGAAAAGCGACAATTAAAGTAGAAAAGTATGCTGGTCAAAGTTAACCAAGTAACTAAATGCATATACATTAGGTATATATGCATAACATATTAAGAATTGATTTTGCTTCGACCCCCTGGCTCAGATAGACCCCTGGGGGATCTATAGATCCCAGTTTGGCGACCTCTGGGTATAACGGACAAGCGGGGAATACCCGAGGGTTAATCGTCGTGATTTAAACAATCTTGATGGTGGCATCAACATCCAGCTTGCCCAGCGTCTTCTTGACCCTGAGCGCCGTGAGACGAACGGCAGGGTTGCTGTGCCAGCACTCTTGCACGATTTTGCTGATTGCCAGGAGCACGTCGTTGGTCTCGAAGCGTTTAGGTATCTTGGGGCGGTGTTTCCGCTCGCAGACGCATTCCTGCATCTGCTCGAAGCTGGGATCACTGGGCACGGCGTCGTAGTATGGCAACTGGTAGGTATCGACTTCGGCGATCTTGTCGCCGGTGATGCAGCGGCGAGCCATCTCCCATAGCACCAGGCCGAACGAATACATGTCGGCGATCTTGTGCGCGTCGAAGTTGTGCACGTTGATCGAGCGATCGAGGATCTCTGGCGCCATGTATCGCTTGGTGCCCGAGCGCTCGTTGGGCGGCACGTCGATCTCGTTGGAGTCGCTCAGGTACTTGACGGCCAGGCCGAAGTCGGCGATGCAGCACTCGCCGTTGCGCTTGACGAGAATGTTCTTGCTCTTGATGTCGCGATGCGCGATCGCCGGCTTGCCGCGCGTGCCGAAGATCTCCGTGTGCAGGTGCGACAAGCCGGACGCGATGCTGCTCGCCATCGTGAGCAAGGCGCTCGGCGTGAAGACGTTGTGCTGGAGGTAGTCGTGCAGCGAGCCGTGCTCGTGGTAGTCAGTGATCAGCAGCATTTGCGTCCAGGAGCCGGTGCCCTTGATGTCCGCTGCAATAAAGCCGAGTATGTTCTCGTGGCGCATCAGCACCGTCTGGTAGATCTCCGTCTCGCGGAACCACGACTGCTCCTCGGTGGTGAAGAACACCTTGACGGCCACGCGCTCGCCGCGCCACTTGGCCAGCCACACCTCGCCGTAGCGCCCCTTGCCCACCGACTGCACCATCTGGATCTGCTTGCTGATGGTGCGCTGGACAAGAATGGGTAGCCCAGAGCCTGAGCCGGAACTCTGGTCCACGGCGTGCGTCGCCACTGCGCTCGCCAGGCTCACGTTCAATGGCACCTTGTCGGGGCACTTGTTCTCGTAGTAGGACGAGTGCTTCGAGCGATGCTCCTGCTTGCGTATCCGCAGGTAGAATATGGCAACGACGATGAGGAAGATGGTGAGGCACACGGTGATGGAGGTCAGCAGGACGATGAACGGAATGGCTTCGGCGTCCTCGAGCATCGACGGCACGGGAGTCGTCGTCCTCGGCTCGTAGTGCGGACGCAGGAATTGATTGCACATGTCCTTATCGCTGCAGCATTCAATTGCTTTGCCACGCAAATGCGGCACTAAGCTGCCCTTGCACTAGAAGCGCAGGATAATCAATTCACCGGCTACTGGCATCAGGAGACCTTCCTACCTGCATTAGACCTCCTTCCCCAGGCGATAAGCAACCATAGGTCAGTTCTTCATCGAATGTGTTGCTTTCCGGATCGTAGATCTCCTCAATGGCAGCAAAACAACTGCCGCCGGTTTTAATTTGACACGTCCCATTTCGCATGCCATCGTAAGGACAATGCCCTTCACAATAGCACTGAAGAACTGCAACAATAATGATAAGAATAAGTTTACTAAAACAAACCAGTTTTCATCATGCTCATAGAAGCCTGGTGTCTTACGGAAGGTTTAGCCATAAACGCGAAGACTGAAATTGTCTTCTTTACGAACAGAAGGAAGTATAACTTTCCAGAGGTATAGCTGGGAGGAGTTAAGGTGGCTTTTACCGACAGACAAATAACTGGGTGTAACGGTGGACAGGAAATTGACCTGGAATTGGTAAGTCTAGCAGAGCCTTCTGGGTATGCTCTTTGGGCGAAACTGAGGGCTCAAACCAAACTTGATACACTGGTTGTATATGGCGGAGCTCTTGTCTGGTGGCCATAGGTACTTCAAGCGGAGACTTCAGGACCTTCAGAGGAACTGGATTACTGGAACCATGCAGACCATGGCTCTTCTACGAATTGGACTGAAATGTTCCGGTAAGAGGGGTTGCCATTCACGAATTATGGACTTGATAGACACAAGTACGAGATGACACCCCATTGGAGGGGATATCGGTGGAGTTGGATTTTCGTAGCCACCACTCGGCAATTGTGGCCAATTCCCGAGAGGAGGCAATCGAGAATCATTCCAAGCATCAGAGACGGTATATGCGCTGGTATACTGATGCATCGGTTACAGTAGGAGGCTCTGGCCTGGGGGTCCCAAATGTAGGGAGGCCATCCTAACGAGTTCTGGGCACTTGGTTCTGCTCACGTGTACAGAGGATGATATATATTATGGCATGGGAACATCGATAAACAAATGCCCTCTGTCGAGACACTGCTGGGTCTAACCGAGCTAAGAGCCAAGGAACTCTGCTTCTCTTCAAAGGAGAATTGTGAAAGGTTACGGGCCTTCTAACAAGACATTATCCCTTCAATTACCACCTGTGAAATTTAGGATTAGGGGCTCATGGCGAATGGTGTCCGTATACCCCCTCCATCCCATGAAAAATGGGTTTTTATCATTCGGTTAGGTTAGGTTTCTCTTCGAGCAATTCTCCTGTCTGGACCAGCTATTGTTTCATTTAATCGCAATTGGAGTCTGTAGTAATAGTTATTTCGGCTAGTTTTTGAAAATCCAGTTCTGTTTTCATGCAGGTATGGTAAGGTTTAGATTTAGGCTTGGTGAGCGATTGCAGCTGCAAAGCAACTCCGAGATCAGCAGAGAGAACGTGGATGCTGCACAATGCGCTGTCAATGGCCCAAACTCGCACTTCATTCATCTCATTGTAAGCGTTGCGCAAATGTAAAGCAAAGCCTTGTTACCTTGTACGCCAGTCCACACAATCATATCATTTGTATGGAACGCAGTTCGGCGTCCGGTAAATGAACGAATCGTCTACAATTACAACACCATGCTGCACTGCGAACCGAAATCAATCGCGAATTCTCTTCAAGGCAACGCCACAAACTTGCCTTCCGAGACACTACCTAAGATACTACAATGGAATGCGAGTCATGAGTGGGGATGCATCGAATTGCCGCTGAAAGCCTTTCTTTAACACTGAGGGCGCCACTGCAATGGAAGTTAAAGAAACTCAAGGCAATTTCAGCTGGACGAAGAAGTTAATTAAACGCAAATTGTACAAACTTTCGGCGTAATTCGTATGCAACTAATGGTTATTAAAATTATACGTAGTTTTGTATTGTGAAACTGGATAGTTTTGTTTGTTATTTGGGTTGTATAGCATTTACTTCCGCTATGATAAATAAACTTTTACATAGTAATAAATATGGTACAACCACGCTTTGTTAGTACTTTGGACGTTTATCCCGTCGTTATAGGCGCAAAACACTTATATTAAATATTATTATGTTTACGATATCGTGATATTTACAATTTCATGGGATGTATATAAGGGGTTTTTGCAGGGCCGGCGCTAGATGGAAGCAATCGAAGCCTCTCAAATATCGATAATGTTTATTTAAGGTGCGTCAATTAGAGTTCTGAATCGGGGCCCTAAAATCCTAGAGCCGGTACTGGGTTATTGTTATCGCATTATTTAAAACGCAAATGGCCAATTCAAGTTTGCAAATATGTAGCTGGATTTTATGAGTGTAATATATTTAAAACAATTTCCGCAATGCAGAGCATATATGTACAATATATAAATTTACCTGGATTGGATTCAACTGTAACTTGGGTTGCATAACATTATTGCCATCTTTATGATCAAATAAAGTTTGATGATATAATTGAAAGTTTTATCTGCAAATGTTGAACAGAATTGGCAATACTATGCAACATATAAAGTAATGATAGAAAGTAATATCTGAATAGGTTCTAGAAATGTTACTATTAAGGAAGAAGTCTGATTTGTCTGAGATTTTATTGGGATGACTAGGCCAATACGTCGAGGTTCTTGAATTACCCTTAAATTAACTTTATCTACTTCAAGTGTAGTTAAGCGACAGCCCTAAAAGTTGTTTTTCAGTGATTACTGTAGCCTACGGTACTGAGGGTAGATGGGATAGGATGAGATCGAATCCACCTTAAAAGGAGAGTTGATGCTCATAGAACTATCAGGCAGTCTTAGATTTAGACAGGAAATGCAAAAGACTTGTTCCCAATAGGGATCAATGGCGTGTTAATTTTTAAAGTTGCAAATTGATAATAAAGATAAGATAAGATAAGGATGGATGATTAAGGAGCGGTCTTCAAGTGGTGGTGAGTGCTGAGCTACTCAGGTTGTAGCCATTAGGAGCGCCGGCGAGACGTGAAGTCGAGACCCTAGACGCTTTCATAAATACTAAATCCGTTGGGATGCCTAGACTCGAACGCATCAGGACGCCTTTCCTGACGCCAAGAGGGCCGCTATTAATTGCCAATCAACTGAAGATTCAATGTCAATTCGCGTCACATCATTAAATTGAATCCGTAATTCCTGCCTTTGCTCTAATGAATCAAAATGCTATAATTATTTCATTTCTTAATTACTTGTTCCGTTTCCAGCATTTTTGCCATTTGAATATCTCCATATCTCTATATTTCTCTCTCTGTGACCTAACATTAAGATAACATTAATTATCTGTCAGATTGGTTGGAACAAGAATGTTTCCGCAAAATTTAAGGGTATTCTTTCTTCTCTCATTCAAACTGTTGGTATTTAGGTACTTTAGAAGAAGTGCTTTTAGTGAAAATTGTTAGTTTGGCGTTAGGAATCAGTAATTGCATTAGTTTTGCGTCATTAAGACATGAGTGCGATTACCTGGAAATCAAAATTTGATTATTTACAATAAGTTCAATGGAAAACGATCTTGATTAAGCGTGTGCAGCCATCACAATCTCCCCAAAAGCTCAAATTCACAAAATGGTGGGTTTGGAGTCTGAATTAAGAATAAGATCTACAAGCAGGACAACTCACACATTTTCGTCCCGCGCCAAAATTAGTGGAGCTGGGTTGGCAATTGATGTAACTTACAGTTTATAGCCTTCACCTTGCGCCTTCAGATTATCACTTATTACGATCAATAATGATGAAGATGTTTTATAGCACTTGAATAAGTTTATTGCCGATAAGCAACATCTGCGAGCGTGGATTTATTAAGTTACCAGAGGTATACTATAGGGTGATCGCGTTCAACAAATTGGAAACTATATTGTATATATAAATATCTGTCTGCCTGACTGTCTTTCTGTGTGGGTATGTTCTTTGTACTCCTGGCACAATGACAACGGGAAGAAAATTTGGGAAAAACGAATGGTTCAAAAGTTATAGCGAAAATGGGCAGATGGTTGGAAAGTTATAGCAAAACAACCTTTATTTACCATTACAATTCATGTGACCAACTTATGCTATCATCCTTCTTTTGAAATCTAGATTCCAAATATATCTTCATGTGAACATTTAACTTATTTAATGAATTTTAGTTCGAATGAGAGAAACTTTGGTGTTGTTCAAGCAGAAAGAAACGTATTGTAGTAAAACACATGCAACGGTGGGCCCTTCACTAATAATACTTTATTCTATGCATAATACAACATATTATGAAATGATTTTACTGATGGCTTCGTCTATTTATATTAAATCCACAAACAAGAATAAATAACAATAGATAAACGATTTTAAAATAAATTATTAAATATTTAGGAAACTGGTAAGCAATAATATAAAGTTTAATTGGCAAATTGTGCTCAAATTGATCAAAATATTTCGTTTCACTCAACTCAATTTGTCAATGAATTCGTCATCGTCAAACGTGTCAAAGAAGTATAAGAAGAAAGAACGTTTGCTTATGGTTTGTTATGATTCAGTGGCAGGAGTTTGAAAGTTTAGCAAAGAATGATATAATGAAAACAATCATATTATGTAAAGAACGCCTTTAATACTTAGCGATGCTGCAGGAAACATATGATATGATGATAAGACGTTCATTTTTTCGCAAATCCGTTCACCAGCACTATTCATGAAGAGATAGGAATTAGCGTCGTTTTCTAAAATGAGCGAATTGTTGAAATTGGCGTAAAGTCGCCACTGAACCAACTGGCCCAGAATTACACTTTCTATATGGAGCATGAGATTCTAAATTTAACCGTAATTTATTAGTTCATAATGGAAAGTGTAATAAATCGATTGCCATTTCTGCTTCAAGATCCTTCACGACCTCAAGGTTCATTTTGACGAGGTCTGCGAGTAAACCAAGTTCAAATTTAGCGTTTTTTATATCCGATTCGCGCTTATACGAAACTCCACATAATTCATAATGGAAACTTTGCACTATCAACATGTGACATCACAGTGGCAGCAAAATTATACAATAATTAAGCCTCCTGACTTATCTGTAAGCGCCTGCACAAATACAATTTCAATTGCAGCGAATTTGTTGCTACACGAGTCGCGCATTTTCCTTATGACTGCGATTACCACCGATTCTTATCGCACGCTCGCGATACAAGTAAGGCGAATGCACCTATTAGGTGCGCGTATGTGCTATATATTGTGTTGGCAGCGCATTCGCGAGAATCGTGAAAATAATCTCACCGTTCGCATGTTTCGCTCGGCGCGTTAGACTCTTTCGCTTACTCGCCATATTCGCGTATTTCGGTGCGCAGAACGGCAACAATGTGTCTCTGCTGACTCTTGTGCCAATCTCGATAACCGCCACTGATAAGGCACGCACTTTGGCGCCCAAAGCGCAATTGTCAAAGTCAAGAAACGCGCGCATGCGCACGCGCACCTTTAATTCGCCGCCACTCTGAAAGGCATTTGCGCAAAGATTCGCGCGCTAATTGATAAGGAACTGCGCCAACGAACTGCTTCGCTTCGCAGCTACAACTGAGTGCAATGCGCATACGAAAAGCACATTTAACTTAAGCCACCACCACCACCACAACCACCACCACCACTTGTTCGTGTGTTGTGTGCGCATGCTGGGCTCAAGCGTGAAATCGAAGCAGGCTGTTTGAGACGTAAAGGCACAACCTCCAGGGTCGCAGACTTCTTCAAACTGCTGCACGTTACAGAGAACGCAGGTGGAAGGAAGTCTGAGCTTTGGAGCCATGCCATGACTCGGCTGAGTCGTCTCTGCGCATTAAGCGCATCGAGATGAAAATCGAAAGAATTATTGGGGAATTCAAGCCGAAAGCACGTTGCAGGCGAGGATAAAGGCTGTAAGAAAAGGTGGCAGGTATTGTGAGGTAGTGGCATGCATTCAATTCCAACCAGATGGTCGTTTTGCTGTCCATGGAAATCTTCGGCTTGCCGAGTATTGGATGCTGCGGATGAATGCATATTGTTGAATTGTTCAGATTTCAGTGACATTGCGTGACTTTGCGTTTTTGTGTCTGCTGATATTCCTCAACGGTACAGGCGAGAAACTTCATTACTACTACTATGCATATATTCATCCTTTTCTAATTCTCATATCATCAGTACTAGACACCTAACTAACTCTTTCAGGGAGCGTCTGAATAACATTAATATCGGTCAATATGTACTGTTTTTACTATTACTCAGCACATTTCTTGGAATTTCACCACCTATGGGAGTTTAGGCTGATTTTTTGGGTAGGTTATTCCTGGAAGAGTGTTCTGCAACTGTATTAAACATCAATGCATTGTCCTCTCGCAGTAGACAGCACAGTTCTGCCATAGGGACTGAAATCACACTTTCTGTTTTTGACCTGCACAGTAAACTGGTAAGCTGCTGAGCTTACTTGTATATAATTGGAAAAGACCGAATAGGAGTTTCGAGAACGAAGTCGCTTCAGGTCCATGGAGGCACCTGAAATAATCTGGCGAATTTCAGTTTAGCTGTGATTTGTAATCATTGATTACGTTTGATCACCATCAGCACGTGCTAGGGGCACAGGTTCCACAGATTGGGATTCATGAAACCTCTCTTTAATCTTTCGCATATGACATGAACAGGTTGCGATGATAAAATCGCTCATCTTTTGACTCCACAGCAAAACTAACGCCAATCTAACAAACATGCAAAGTAACCACAGAGTTATGTTATAGGACAGCAGAAGAAAAAGGCAGAAAATCTCATTGACAGAAAACTCCACAAAGCTCAATCATTAATTTTCTCAGCGAGGCAATATTAATGTGCGACAAGGTCTTTTACACCTTCGGCTTTAAAAGATGATAATTTCGGATTGCATACGGCCGGAGCGCACGAAGCCAACGAACCATGGATCGAGCCGACCATTGTGTTCACCTGTGCGAGTGCGAAGCGGCCGAAAGAAAAACGAGAAGAATGAAGGCGAAGAAAGAAGAAGGGATGCATCCAACGCATGGTGTGATGATGTTCGCAAATGTTCAGTTCAGCCATCGAAAACATGCTCAACAAATTTGTGCATTTAGTATACTAGGGCCAATTGGATAAAATAGCTACAATGATCTTGTAGGGTTTCTAAAGCTATGTACGAATTATTATTGGCGTGATTCCTATTGGTTGGATGGGCGTGTGGACTGACTGTATATATGTCAGCAATAAAATTAGACGCTGTTGGAGAAGCATGCATTCAAGTCACATCCACCTAATGTGATGAGGCTTATTTCTTGCGTGGAAAAACGAAAAATACAATAAAATTCCGACAGGTTCAAGACATTTGTATTTTTCAGATTCGTAGTATAATGATGAAATATTACTCTCGTTTATAAGTCTGGCCCAAGACGTTAATGGTCAGTCGTGTTAGTGTCGCATTCGATTCGGTTTCAGCATATTCTTAGTCATAGCATAATGTTGATTTATTATGGTAGCGCTAAGTTGATATCGAGATATGAAAATTACTAAATTTCAATAATATACATTCAAGAATTTGCAAGAATTTTAAATATGTTGTCTTCTTTCCAATTTTGCAGATAAATTAGAATTCGAATAGAAATTGTGAGTACAAAGAGTAGTAATACTAATAAGGCTTCCTGCTGACATGGGTACCTCTCTGCACCGAGCTGTTTCCATAATAAAAGCAGGTAACACACCCCATAAAGGTGGAGCATCCATTAAGTTGCCTATATTCGGCACATTTGCCCATAAAAATATTGAAAACAACGAAATCTTTTCAAGTGGGCAAAGAGCAGTGGACAAATAACAAATGTATGAATAGCCGCTGACTAAAACAGTATTCGCTACACACAGTTTTCAAGACAAACTCTGAAACATAGGTTTCTAAACTATGAGCCACGCCTCCCTGGAGAGGTTCAGTTAAATGAAGGCGGCAATATGAAGAACTACACATGTATTCGTAGCCACTAGTCAGTGATACACCTCAATTGATTCCTAAAGAGTTAGAACTGATTGTGAAAGGAGCAATAAGCTAATGGCAGAATAATAGACTGGCAGAATACAAGAAATTGTGATCTAAGGTGGGATCAATCCAATTTAGTTTAAAACAATAATGCCCTATTTCAGAGGTCGGCAACGCGGCGCCCGCGGGCGCCACTGCGCCCGCCATGAAATTGTAGTGCGCCCTTCGCGCGGCGTTCCAGAACATTTACAGTGTTACCAGATATTTCTTTGAAAATCGGCTTTTTTGCCTATAAGAATTGTGTTGAGGGCAGCGAATGTTCTAATTGTATCTCCCCTTAGTACACCACCTACTAGTC
>JAOEHK010008200.1:0-12809 GCA_025447835.1 Labidoglobus nevermanni
ATCCAATAAGAATTATCAAAAATTAATTGATGTCAACAGCTTCATGACATGATGATGTCAATTAATTTTTGATAATTTTTATTGGATTTTGCAACAAAATGCAAGTCATTCATTGCATACCCATGTCCTCTTTAAATATCACGTCTTCTCATCATTCGGCGGCCATTTAAGTCATCAGCTATCCGCCAACACGTGGTAACCACGCTCTCTTTCTGTCTCTTTGCTTAAGTGCGATTCAATCGCCACAAACTGCCCCCATGCATGCTGAAAGGTGAGCTGAATTCGTCAATCATATACGCTTGTCGCTTCCTCACCAAGAAATCGGATGATTCTAGTTGGAACATTCTAGCGCAATTCTCGTGCGTCAATTGGCAGCACTGTATTCTCGTGTAACTTTGCGAATCGTAAATCTCTTTGTTATTAGGCAATCTGATTGCAGTTTTAGCGAATTTGTAACATGTACACGAGCGGACTAGACCAGTAAAGGAGTTTATTAACCTATGCCACTCTGGCATTGCATTCCCATGTTCTCTTTGAATGACAGGTCCTCTCATCATTCGGCGGCCATTTAAGTCATCAGCTGTTCACCAACACGAGGTAACCACGCTCTCTCTCTGCCTCGCTCATCCATGCTGAAAGATGCGCTGAATTCGACAATCACACGGTCTCGTTGCTTCTTCATTATGCCATCAAGAAATCGGCGATTAAAGATGATGATTCTAGTTGGAACATTCACATGCGTTAGTTGGCAGCACTGTATTCTTGCACAACATGGCGAATCGTAAATCTCTTCGTTGTTGGCCAATCTGACTTCAGATCTAGCTAATTTGTAACATGTACACGAGCGGACTAGACCAGTGAAGGAGTTTTTTTGCCAATGGCACTCTTTCATTGCACTCGCATATGTCTTCTTTGAATGTCACGTCCTCTCATTATTCGGCAGCCATTGTAAGCCGTCAACTGTTCACTAGCACGTGGTAACCACGATCTTTCTCTGTCTCTTTGCTTAAGTGCGATTCAATCGTCGTAAACTGCTCTTATCCACGCTGAAGGATGCGCTGAATTCGATAATCACACGGTCTTGTTGTTTCCTCATTATGCCATCAAGAAATCGGCGATTAAAGATGATTATTCCATTTGGAATATTCGAGAGCGATTCTCGTGGTGGCAACACTGTATTCGCAACTTGGTGAATCGCAAATGTAAATTACTTAATCACATGCTTGGAATTTCCAGTGATTTGATTTCAGACGATTGGAAAACAATGACTGACCACTTAACTGCCTAGGGATATGGACATGACCACAGAACAATCCCCATGGTGGCGAAAGCGGAAAGACGAAAGGAGGCCATGTTGGAAGCATTCGGGCATTCAATCGGCGGTGAAATATAGAAAATCGGCAAACGGCACAATCTGCGCAGCCGTTCGCCGTCCGCACAGCCGGAAATACAAGATGTGTATCGGACAGAAGGACGCAATGCGGTCCTGGCGGCCGCAAGTGACCGCAGAGTGGTCGGCAATGGGTCGACGCTGCCATTCGAAGCGATCGTCATCTGCATGCCGCCGGCGAAAGGACAGGGGCGTCCAGCATCGAATTTACGAGTGTTATTTACAAGACAGCGCTGTCAGCGATGCCCATTTCCGGCCCGAGACGAATATTAATATCTTATCAATGCGCCGCTTCGCCATCGCGCACGACGGCCCGACAATGAGGAAAACAATTCGCAACCCTTTGACGGCTGCTATCAGCCCATCGGCATCGGCATCGCTGTCATGAAGAAGGGCGAGAGAAAAAGTCAAGTAATGTCTGCGCTGCGACGAAAAACGCATCAATCGCTCGCCCGCTCGATGTAGGCAACCATGGAAACTTTGCTCATTTCCTCGCACGCGCATTACACGCGCTTTGGCGGAAAGCGGCCTCGGAGTTAATTAGCATTAGCGCATTTTAAGTTGGGCAATTTGTAGCAAACTTATTCAGCAATGTGGCGGCGAGATCCGGCAAACTCGCGCTCGCTCGGAAGTCGTTGCAAATGGCGCGCATTCGCAAGTTTTTGACGGCGAGCGCGAGTCGCGCATCGATGAGGGATGGCTTCCTTATTAAGCAGCTGTCTGGCAGGTGGCGGGGTGGGCCGCTAATTACTTCGATGCTAATGCAACGGGGACGCTTATTCTGCTTCATTTCCCCTCGCGTATTATCTCGATTGACTAATTTCGCGCGTAAACCTCATCAACATGGCGCGCAGAAAAAAGCAATATGCCGGTCGAGTGTATTTAAAGCCGGCGAATGCAATTAAGCGCGGAAACAAATGAGTCAATTACGCTGAAAAATGCGGACAATGGCGCGAAAATCGGAGCGCATCGCGCTGCCGGCTGGCCACCCCTTTGGCGGAGTGCGCACTTGAAGCACTCCCCTGCGATAATTTCGATAATTTCCGCCGTGCGTTAATCCCTTTTTATGAGATCGCATCCGCGCCCTCTGTGCATTTGCGCGCGTAATTCAAATCGGCGATAGGTGGAAACAAAGGCATAAATCTGCGACGTGCAACGCGAGGTTATGAGCAGCAGTTAAACGACGCCGCCTCCAGCCACCCCTCGCGACCGCCGCCGCTGATAGCGGCGACGCATAATAGGATTTACTGAACGTAGCATAATGGTCCATTCTGCGCCGTTTTCTTATTCTCTCTCGCGATAAAACGCTGAAATACTCGGCGATATCTACTTATCAGTGTTGCCGCAGCGCGACACCGGAAATGAACGAAGCGGCCTGATAACGAGCGCCGCGCAGCGTTTAAGACACTCGCCGCTGCCCCCCCGCTGCTGCCGCCAGCGCCCTCTTGCCGCACAATGCCAACAAAGCGCGCGCAATAATGTTATCTCTATTAGCGACAGCGAGCAGCGCTCTGTAACGCGGTCGCCCGCCTCTCTGCTGACGTAATTTTTTATTGTCTGCCGCACAATGCGGCGCTGATTGTTAATTGAATTGCGCGCGCGCAGCGCCATCTATCCGCAAAGACGGGCCATGGTGTCTTTGCGTGGCGCGGCCAGCTGGCCGAGGGGCGGCCGGATACAAAGGGGTTGAATCAATTTTTGAATGCCGGCGCGCCACTGCTACGTGTGAGTAGTTTCAATTAGTCGCCACTTGGGCGCAGTTGTTGAACACGATGATGTTTAGAGGCGAGTGATGCGAGGGCGGTGTGCGCAACGAGGCGCAACGTGGGGTTGCACGCCGCATTATCGCCCCCGCCGCCTATTTGCTCGAGCGTGCCGCATAATAGAGACATTTATAGGGTTTTATCTTTAGATTTATTTCAATTTGCATTCTATTCTCGCCGCACGTGGCGCAACTCGATGCATTTATTCATCGGGGGCTGATTTGCTCCGGCCTCTCATATTTGCTTGCGATTCTTGCGCGCCGGACTGATTGCGTGCGCCAATAGATGGCGTGACTGGAAAGACAATTCGGGCGCTTTGAGTGCGCCACCCTCCCGCAGCCATTGTCACTGCCGTCACCCCCACCCCGTCACTGAATCCAGCCGGGTGCGATACGTAAACACGAATTTTGCACGCTTTTAATTTGTTGTACAAGCCGGCATTGTGCAATGCAGTTCGAGTTTGTAATTTGTTGATTCGGAATAAATATTTGGCGGATTCGCAATTAGCGCGCGCGCAAAAAACGAATTCGCAATATCGTTTACCCGCGTACTCGACGCTGATTTAATTACGCCCCCACACCCACCCCCTCCGACGGCGCGTTGAATGATGCGGCAGAAGAAATTGCCGATTGTGGATTGTTGGCGGGCAAATTGCAAATGGCGGCGAATGCGATGGGTAGGCAACCAAACACACAGAGGCGGGCGAAAGTTGGCGGCTAACGTGATTACGGGGCGCGCAATACAGCTGATTGTAAGAAGGCGCACAATTAGCTCGCGCGGGTGGCGAAAAAACGCCGGCAATCGCGTCGCCATTCGACGCTCTTCGGCTCGCCGTCAATGCGCCCCTAATCATCGCTCGGAAAGTTGATGGGGCACACAAACTTGGCGAGCTGCTTCATTCGCGACAACATAAATATTGAAACATTTTTGCGCCAATTCATTCGGAAAAACTTCCCCGTGGATTTGCATAGCGAGCAAGCGAGGAGGGGGGTGGACGCGAAGAATCGAGACAAATTACCGGCCAACGACGATTCGCGCAAACTTACCATTCACATTTCTACCCGTAATTATCGAAATGAAACGCTTCCGGTTAGAAAATAAGTGAAGATGTGCAAAGAGGCGCTAAATAACGAGAGGATTTCATCCGCAGATGAAAGAAGCGCCCTCTGAAAGACCGAATTGCGCTGCTTTCGGATCCAAATCGCCGTATTTGCGTTTTCCGGTTGGCGGGATCGGTGCGCTCGTGTAATTCATGTTTGCGAATATAGATGGCGCTGTTCATTCATTAGAAATTGACGGCAATATGCGTGCCATCATTTTCCATCAATTTTCGCGCAATTTTGTGCACCATTTTCCCGGTTGATTGTCATCGTTAACGCCTTGCGCAGCACAAGGGTGCACCTTGCGCCACCGTGATTCGATTGCTGCGATTTCCACATGACGTTCTGCGTTAATGAAAGGCGCGCTAGATGGCAGCACCGGCGATAAATCGATTTGCGCGCTTGCTTAGCCGCTGAGCGCACATAGATGGCGCTGGCGGCGCTCGCCCGGTTGCCGCGCAATTTGCGGGCGCAAGAGCGTGAAACAGCGTCGCACAGGGTGGCGAATCGGGTGCGCTTCGCAGCAAATTGTTTCATCGCCAGCGTAACCGAGTTAGATGCCAAAATGACGTTATCGCCACCTGCATTGCCGACCATTGTACAGCTGCCGCTTTTTGCATGCGCGGACATGTTGGAATCTTGTTGATTTTAGCGAACGCAAGAAATGATTCGATATTGGGGAAAGTAATGGAAAGTAAGCAATCATCCTGTTTGGATTCAGTTCAGGCTGCATTTCGCCGTGTTTATTCAACCCTCGCGTTAACAACCGCCCATATTGACAATCACACGCCCAGCAACAATTAGGCCAGGGTGACTTTTTGTTTCACACCCCCCAACACGTCGCTTCTCCCTTCGAACTGGCTGTAACTGCAACAGAGATTAACAATTGCATTCGAATTCGTTCGATATCACTAGTTACACCCACATGCGCTCATATTTCAAGCGCTCCTGCCGACTAAGGGATGGCCGAGTGCCCTTCAGCGCCTTATCCAGATGCGTCTGATTGATCTCAACCGCGTCAATTGCCTTCTTTGCCTATGAAATCAAGAAAACAATATTATGAAGCCACATCAATGAGGGTGGCAGTGAATAATTAAGAGTAACAATGCGTCAAGCACTTGTAAAACACCCTTTTGATTGCCAGCACTTTGACTCAATTAATTGCAATTTCAATGGCGGCCTAATTGATAATTTTCATATTTGCGCATTTCCAAACCCGAAACCGAATCAAATCAAGTGATTATAAAGCGATTCGAGGGTGGCGGTAATCCGCGTTCGAATATTGAATCAGATCGCGCAAACTGCGCGCGAATTTCCTAGTTCTAGCGCAATCAAGATACGCCGCCGCCAACGGAATGGATTGGGGGTGAAAGAGCGCGCGCGCTCAACTGAGGTAAGTGATATTGTTATCAAGCAATAGTTAGCAAATGACATCACCGCAGCGACGCGATAACACTGCGCTCAGATTAAGACATCGGATGCGCGCCGGGTGTAATCTCTCAACCCTCCTCTCACCTGATCATCGTCGTTTTTCCCCTCGCAGCCATTGAGCGTACGCGTGGCGCCACCTAGCAGCTGCTCCACGGAGCTGAGCTGCGCGTTGTAGAGCAGAGCTTGCAGATCAGCGCCGGAAAACCCCTCCGTGGCGTCGGCGAGCGCTTGCAAATGGACGCCAGGGCAAAGGGGTAAATGTTTCGAAAGCGATTGCAGAATTTCCAGCCGAGACTTCTGTAGCAAAATCAGTCAGATGACGCAGAAAGCATTGGCATAGGATGCGTCACCCTGTCAGGCATTGGGCAGAACAACTGCTTGCCGATGCGTCCCGGTCGGAGAAGAGCTGGATCGAGCAGGTCCGGCCGGGATGTCGCGCACAGAACGCAAACGCCCGTGAGGCTCTCAACGCCATCTAGCTGCGTGAGGAACTGATTGACGACGCGATCTGTAACGCCCGTGTTGTCGTGGCCTCGTCTGGAACAGCGTCATTCCCATCACAACCCCCCAGGATTCGGATTCGATGTATGCCAACATTACCTCGGCGCCAAACTGTCAAACTCGTCAAAGAACAGAATGCAGGGGCGTGCAGCGTGCGCTCTAGGGAACAAAAGCATACACGCATGAATTCTAAGCCACCCCCAAGCCGCACTTACTTCTGGAAGACATCCCGGACGGCCTGTTCGCTGGCTCCGATGTACTTGGACAGCAATTCCGGCCCTTTCACGGCGATCATGCGTAGATTGCACTGCTTGGCCGCGGCCCTGGCAAGCAGGGTTTTCCCAGTGCCCGGGGGGCCGTATAGCAGCACCCCAGATTGCAATTTCAGGGGCGCGTTTGCGAAAATGTTCGGATACTAGAAATGTGATAATTAGACAACTAGACGTATCGGATTGGCTCATGGACTGGGTACCTTTGCCGGCCACAAAATCGTTTCAGTCAGCACTTTCTTCACCTCTTCCAGCCCGCCAATCCCCGAGAAATCCCTATCTCCCTGCGACTGCAAATGCACCTGGCGTAAAGCCAGCATCGAGCTGTGACTTTGCGCAATCTCGCAGTGTTTCTGTTCTATCCCAATTTGGGATTCACCTGGGGAATCTGCGAGCAATTGATGAGGGCATGTAAACAAGTTGTAATGGCGGTTTATTCACCCTTGTACGATTCAAAGAGAATTTTATCGGCAATGTCCCTCAAGTCCTGCATGACGAAGCTCTCTGTTTGTCTTCCCAACGCGTCAAAATCCACTTGCTCGTAGCTAGCTTTGTGCAGTTGAAAGCAGTGCTTCAGAACGCTTATTCTATCATTCTAGAAATTGCAATGGTGTTCGATAGATTGGATCTGAGATTGAGTTACATTTGATACTCACCTTATTCAATTCGCCTATCTCTAGAATAGCTCTAAACAAATGAATGCCACGTGCGCAGTAAACAGATTGATTTAAACTGCTCACTGCATCGCAAGACGCAATCAAAGATATCTGATTACGCTCAAGTAATTGACGCAATTGTTCAGCCAACAGCATGCTAATTCTGGAAGCAAAGAGCAATCACATCCTCGCCAGTTAGTTGTCTACCATTGCGCACCTTTTAAAGTACAAGTTTTCTTGGGTAGGTTGCTCGCCATCAGGGACGCGTTCGCACACAGTTTCCAGATCGTCCAAGATCAGAATGGAAGGCTGGAAATAGATCAAGCGCAGAAAGACAGCATGCAAGTGCTTCAAGAGCGAGTCGATATTCTTGCCCTTGATGCTCCGACAAGATACGTGCTCTGAGTACACGTAATTCGGTTCCTTCCCCAGTTGCTGCTGCAATTTGTTTAGCAACGTTGTTTTCCCACTGCCCATTTGACCTGCAATGCCATCACCATCATTATCCAGCGCAAATGCTGCAAATCAATGAAACAATGCCTGTTAGAAGTACACTGGTGGTTGACCATTGCAAGCGTCTGCAAATATCGTCAATGATTTGCTGGAAATTGCCACAATCCATAATCGCATCTCCCCCAGTGTCATTCCTGCCTGCGAGATCCGGCTTCAGATCAATCAATTCCTCATCGTGCAGTTTCAATTTGACGCTCCTTAGTAAATCGGCGTCTAGGACGAGATATCGACTATTGGCGGGATTAAATCTCAGCTGAAATCTGCATTCGCAAGCCGCCTGCATTGTCAAATTGGAATTGACGACAATTTTGTTGCCGTCCATGCATGCCTGGGACAAGAATCGGCGAACGAGTTCATCAGCACTGCTGAAGAACTTGCTCGTTGTTACAATATCAATTGATTGGGGAGTAAACGGGTTGCCAGCGGATGGATGAGCTTCCACAAACATTTTGGCGCCAATTTTCGCATGAAAACAGTCGAAAATCGCCTGTGGGGCATACAAAACTGGCATTTGCTCGTCAGCCACAGCAACGACACATATTCGAACAGTCACCACGTCGGGCGTTTCATGTCTTTCATCTAAAATGTCTCTGTAATCTGCGGGCATTGGGATTACATTCAGGTCGCCCAGAACAACCCCGAAATTATCATGAATATCCACATTCTTAGCATATCCGCAGCGCAAGAGTCGAAAGCTCTTTTCCGAAACGAAAACCGTGAAAGGCTGCGCAAGGAAATTTCGCTTATCAGGATGAACAAGCGTCGAAATGGCGTCGACCGGATGCAAACGAAAAACCCCTCTGGCATGACCATAAGCATCAAAAATGCTCTTGTTCGCTTCCTCGTCCATTGATTGATGCGAATCGCGCAGAAAAGTGTGTCTTTCCTTATCCCGTGGCGGCAAAATCGCCACTTCTGTTAACATTTCCAATTTTCCGGGCGATAAGGGCTTAACGCCATCTAGGAACGGACTTGGATACATGACAGTTGGTAATGGGCGTTCTTACTTACCGACGTCAACCGTTACACGAGTCGTATTTGTGATCCAGATCACCAACTTCTGCTCGTCGTAGATGATCCTCACCTGTGTCAATAATGTGTGCTGGACCGTCTCGGCGAGCAATTCCTTCGTATTGAGAGCGAGCTGAAGATTAGCGGCAACATTCTCGCCCACGAACTCACCAGAATCTCGTAGTCGTCCTGGCTTCGCGTGAGTACCGACAATCTTTTCACGCTCGCCACAAACGGCGTCGTCGAAACCGCCACCGACTCATTGCGTGTGATTCCCAGTTCTTTCGCCGTGTGCGAGCACATTGCGAGCTCGCCTTCTCGCAACGAGCTCATCGCCGTGCCCAGCGAAAAGAACGCCCGCTTATTCAGGCCGTAAGAGACACGAATCATGTGCTATAGTATTATAGGATTACCAGCAATCTTTCCAAAGCCAAATCTCGCTTAGTGGCACTTACATCATGGTCCACGTGCCTGCTGTCCCTTTCCGACAGAAAAATGAAGCTGTTTTTCGAATCGATTAGTTTCACCTTGAAGTCTTTATCATACATTGTGTTCTACTCGAATTATTCGCACGTAGCACGGCTAAGTTCCTTCAAAATACGCGAAACTACACTTGGACCCCAGTTAACTAAGAGGATACGTTCTAGAACAGCTGAGCGTTAAACGAAACAACGTTAAACGGGGTCATTTCAACATGTAAATCATATGGATAGGGGAACATCGAATACAAATGTTTCATCATCTAAGTATGTATTTAGTAATTAGTTTTGTATTTTCGATCTACTAATTCCTTCGAAAGACTTTCTGTGTAACATTTCTTGGAGGTTTACCGCATTTACTTCATCTAAGCCAGTTTGTTTTGCAACTTTGACTATTCGTTCATATCCCATAATGTCGTCCTTCCTGCTTAGCTCTGGCCATATGCTTTAAAACACTCTTGTGTTACTTCATCCCAGATATACCATATGTTCATTGCATCTTTGACATTATACTTCTTCTAAAACCTCTTATTGATTGCTTGACCATTCCCGGCAGGTTTGGATAATCCCCATATCAGTGGCGTAGCTACGGGGAAGCAAGTGGAAGCAATGCGTTAGGGCCCCCGCTTCAGGGGGGGCCCATTTGCACTGACAAAACCAAATTCCGATCCGCAATTTATCACTCATAGGTAGGCCATCATAAAACATCTGCACTGCAAAAATTAATAGGGGCCCCATGGTTAGAATTCGCTCCCAGGCCCCAAAAATGAAGTTACGCCACTGCCCCATATCCCCCAGTGCTAAACTGGGCAGCGTAAATCGGGGTCTTAGTGTACTAAGGTTTCGATGTTATGTCATTCATTCAATTCTGCTATTGCTTAGATATATTTAGAGATATTTACAATCAAGAGCGGCTATAATCACGAATTAAACGCCATATTGCTATATTTGATAAGATCTAGGAAATGCATATTTGACTATTAGATTTTCGTGAATCTGACAAATGCACAAGGTAAGCAAACTGTTGCATCATTATCTATTGCGTTTTGAGCGTGTTTTGTGCATCGTTGAGTTCTGGGAATCTCTAGAAAATGCAAATTTCGTCAAGAACACATGTTTTTCACGGTTCGAGCGTCCTCGACGGATGTCGTCCTGCTTCGTGTCTCCTTCTATGGCTGCTCGGCCATTTTCAGCCAATCGACTTTGTGTTTCAGTGAGCATTGCTCCCTAGTGGCTCCCGATGCAGTTGAAAGCAACGGCCACCAGCAACGACTAGTCAACGAACTTTTCCGCAATCTGTCCGCGTTTTCCACGAGTGATAGCAGTGCAATTAACACCACAGCAAGGTAGGAAGTTGATTTCATTCGCACTTCATCTAACACGCCTTCAATCGTACACCCAAGACAAATTGCTTAATCTCGGCCCATGCATTCGTTCAACGGTCATTTTCGACTGCAATTTGTGCTGAATATCCTGCGAATGCAATTTGTGGCGATTTGCAAGCAAAACGTAGAAATTTGTGGGCCTAAAACGTGCTGATATCGTTCACTCGTTTAAGGTTAATTTTGGCGGGCAAAATGTGACAAAAAGGCGGCAAATGGCCATGTGTCTGACATGTTTAGGGTTATCTATCCAGAATTAGCTGGTTAACGCCATTTTTTGGCGGTTCTTTTGAAGGACCATGGCCCCAACGAAAGCACCCGTCCGGCCTGCAATCGGCACGCGGATTACGACCAGAAGCAAGACGACAGCCCTCGCTGATGGAGTGGGTAAGGGCAAGCGGAAGGCGGAGGCGTCGCCGGCGAAGGCGAGCGCCGCGAAGCGCTCGGCACTCGGAGACGTGACGAATGCCCTGAAGGCGAAGAACGTCGACGAGAAGCGGCAGCTGCCGGCCAAGGGCGTTGCGAAGAAGGTCACCGTGCAATCCAAGTTGCTGCCCACCGTGCGCACCGTCAGCCGACCGAAGCAGAGCGAGAATGTCGCACCCCCGGCCGCCCCCGCGCACAAGGTGCAGACCCGACAGAACACGAAGGCGCTGCCGGCGTGCCCCACCCAGACCGCGCAGAAGCCCAAGGAGGTGCTCAAGGAAGCCGCGCAGTCCAAGGTGAAGATGAGACTGAGCAACGAGTTCGAGAAGACGGCCGAATTTCTGTACTCAACGGCCCTAGAGGACAGGTGCGTCTGCCACTCGGAGCGCCGAGCCGCGTCTAACCGAGCTGTCTTCAGTAGCGTCGCCTCGAAGAACGCCTCTGAGCACGACGATAAAATGTCCGTCACGCTGGTGGTCAGCCAGATGGAGGAGCAATTGCACCTGAACGAGGTGCCCGAGGGCGTCGACGACTTCGACAAGGAGAACATGGACGACGTGTTCCAGGTGTCGCACTACGCCATGGACATCTTCAAGTACTTGAAGTCGCGCGAGCCCATCTTCACGCCCGCCGACTACATCGGCAAGCAGACGGGGCTGACGCAGTGGATGCGCTCGCTGCTGGTCGACTGGATGGTCGAGATCCAGGAGAGCTTCGAGCTCAACCACGAGACGCTCTACCTGGGCGTCAAGCTGGTGGACCTCTACCTGAGCAAGGTGACCGTCAGCAAGGAGACGCTGCAGCTGGTGGGCGCGTCCGCAATGTTCATTGCGAGCAAGTACGACGAGCGGATACCGCCGCTCATCGACGACTTCCTCTACGTCTGTGACGGCGCCTACAAGCGGCGCGAGCTGCTCCGCATGGAGATCAGCTTGCTGAAAGTGTGCAACTTCGACCTGGGAATGCCCCTAAGCTATCGGTTCCTTCGTCGGTTCGCTAGAGTGAGTTTTTACGTGCTTTTCTCACCATTTCGCACTTCCTTGGCCTGCATTCGCTTTTTCCTTGTTCATCATGTGCGTAATTACTTTGTAGTATTTTGTGCTAGTTGCGACTGCATGCGAATGTGATCTCAGTGTTGTGTTACTTGTGCTTATTTCCTTAACGCATTGAATAAGGGAAGTATACTATTGAACACTATCTTAGAGTAGAATTTCGGTAAGACACAAACGTATCAGATACGTGTGCGTAGACAAACGAGAATCGCTGATAACACAACGTTTTCAGTGCGCCAAAGTAACAATGCTAATTTTAACGCTGGCACGATTCATCCTCGAGCTCTCGCTGCTGGACTACGTTACGATGAATCTGTCCGACTCGAAACTAGCCGCAGCAGCTCTGTTCCTAGCCCTGCAAATGAAGAAAGTGAGCAGTTGGACGCAAACCTTAGAATTTTACACAGGTATGTCCACGTTGGTAAGCTGATCATGTGATCGTTATATGAATCTAGAACAGTGTTTCTCAAACTTATTTAAATCGCGGCACCCCTCAAAGCCAAGGCGCAACGGACAAGCACGGGGAATACGATTATCTTAATTCTTTTAGTTTTCGTATCAAAAAATTATCCATCACGTTGAAAGACGTGGGGTAAAGTAGAAACAAGATAAAGACTGATCATGCATTACTCGGCGTTTTGTTACTCACAGATCACATCATTGTTATTCGCAAAATTCGACGTTATAGTGAGTCGACCTTTCAGTACTAGGAATACCTAGAAATGAGTTATTGCTCATTATGGTTAGCCAAATACTTTCAGATAGTTGATGGAAGTGGCATTTAATAGTTTAAACTCCATAACGAAAAGCAAACGAATTTGCAGAAGTCGAGTTTA
>JAOEHK010008211.1:0-12808 GCA_025447835.1 Labidoglobus nevermanni
TTAACACCTGGGGTCGCCAAAAAATTGTGGATATTAAATGGGGTCGCGAAGCAATCGTGGATCCCAAATGGGGTCGCAATGGAAAAAAGTTTAAGAAACACTGGGATAGAGTAAGAAACGTGAAGAACGGACGCGAAGATCAACTTCCCGTCTCGACGAGGCAACACAAATGCGTACACATATAAAACTACAGGCTTCATGAGTCAACCTTCAGTTGGAATCGGTCGCTTTGAGTGTTCTCGTCGGGTTCCTGCGTCGACAATTTCTCCATGACACGGCCCTGCGGATCGCGCGCGTGCTGCGAGCAAGAACTGTAAGTGCGCGCAATGCGTTGCATTGAGCGCCTGATTTGAACAAGGAAAGATGATAGTGGAGCCAATACAGTGTGGGCCACGCAGCTCCATCCGGCAGCTCCTCCAAACTCATCTAGATGAGCGCAATCGAATGGGAAACACGTGCGATTCAATCATTCTCTCTCTCTAGTCAAAGTCGGCGCGCGCGCGAGATATAAACGAAGACAAGGACGAAATCTGAGGCACTGTAAACTTTAGTGAATCATATCGGCTTTAAATGAATGAACGTCAACATTACTGTGACCCCATTACGCTTCTTCGCCGTTTTTTGTTCAGCGCTAAAACAATCAGGCTTCAAAAGAATGACACAAAACGTGCCGTTCATGCTGTTCCCTACAAATTATCAGCGCGTTAGCAAACACGTTGATGGATAACGATTCACTCGGAATGATAATGCAGCGATAAAAATCAATGTGTGCGTTCGAATGCGTACGTACATCAAAGAAACTTTGAGGAAATGGGTTAAATTGCAGCAAAAACTGACGCAAAAAAGCTGTTACATGACGCAAACGTGAAACAATCGCGTTTGCGGTCAAATTTTCCGTTTGCGGTGGAGTTGTGAATGCGATTTTTCATCAATCAGCGCTAATTACTCGTAGGCATAGCATCAATTCCTTTTACCTTCGAGATTCTCCACTAGTTGCTTGTAGAAACTGTTACAAGTAATACGACAATTCAACGCTAATAATTATTCCGAACTGCCATACCTCGTAATTCGTAAATCGTTTTGAACTTTACAAGTGCGTGGTTCGCCAGTTTTCGAATTCGTGCTCCAAGAAATTGTGATGAAACTCTGAAACAAGTATTTTTTATATTTTATATAGCAAATTCATCAACAAGAACTGCCAAATCAACGCCGAAGAAAATGTGTTCAACGAAAAGAGAGTTCATTGTGTTCCTGCTCACAGTCCTGCTTAGTAATTTCCTCAAATTTGCAACACCCGCGAGATTAAAAAGGGAATTTATTAACGAAGCAGCGGTGAGTAATTACTGTCGATTCATTACGAATGGGAAATTGCATAATTTCAAATTTTACCATGTGAGCGTCTGACATCTATTGAGGAAATTCATAAATATTTCAATCAGATTACACAAATCAGCAACAAATTGCCGCAATATGAAATTCTTGTGATGACATTTGAGCACTTCTCGCCTTATGTGAAGCAACGTTAAAATAAATTATTTCCTATTGAATTGTACATATGCATATAATGCCATAACGGCATTATTTTAATTGTATGTATGTCTGTCCGTCTGTCTGTATGTGTGAGATCTCCTCCTAAAATACCAATAATTTGATCGAAATGAAATACTGGGAATGTTCCATATACTCCTGGGACCATGTGGAAGGAAAGACAAATTGGAAAAACCTCATGGTTCGAAAGTTATAGCGAAAAAACAAACGCTTTGCATGACAAACGTCACCGCAATAGCGATCAACGTCGGTCTTCTGCGCATGCGTCTTCGTCCGTTGCCGAATAGTACCAAACGATTGCAAACAGGCGGACGGACAGATGATGAAATAGTAGTAAAACCCAGGCAACGCTCATTTCAACTCAATTCATTGAAATGCGTTTATTGATGACGGGGAAGGTAGAATTTATAGAAACCATTATTGCTAAATCACTTGACATCAAAGTAATATCCAGCACTTTGCAAAGGCTTCGCAAATAAAGGAAGTCATTCACACATCGTTTTTCAGGATTGCGGCAAGCGAGCCTGAAAGCCCTACACGAGTACATGAATCCAGTATCTAAAGCATCTTCATTCCATCTCAATATTCATGATTAGGCTTCTCTATGAATTGTGCATTGTCTATTTATACTCCCGTTGAGCAATTAGTTGACAATGATGCATGCGATTTAAATGAAGCTGCAAGTTGATAATTGTGGAGGAAATGGAAATGGTGGAAATATAAACTTGAAACTCTGTGCAAACGCTGCTTGTTTCAATTGCGATAGGGGTTAATAAACTAATTAAGTCCGTTATGTTTGATATGTCTGTCAAGTTCATCTTTCATAGTCATCATATTCGCTACATTGTTTCAATTCGCCACTTATTCGACAACATTTTCACGCAGATCTAGATTCGCAACTGCACGCTTAGTAGAAGAGATAAATATTATTATGTAAGCAATACAATACATTGCAATAAAATCGTATTTGCAAACATAAGTCCGGAAGAGTAAAAATAGATGACGATTGCATTTGCACTCTGTTTCAGTCTTTCGAATGCATTGATTGCAGTTGATTGATTCACTTCTCTCTTGTTCATATTCAGAAGTCAACAAATTAATGGGCACAATCCACAAATGTGTCATGTAACGTTATGTTCATATACTTCATATCAGCACTGACCTAAAAACAATTTATGCTCCGAGCAGACTCAGAATATGTTGAATATGCAGTTATAGGAAAAGTCACCTGTTTCCAGTGGTGTTATTATTGTACTTTTAACTGCATGCATGTAAACGTATTGCATTTTGGTAATTTATCGTCATGCATGAAACAATTTCAATGATTGATATGATACAAACTACTTTAGAGCATAGTAAAACGTAATATAACACTAAATATTGATCGTAGCGCTAGGACACATGTTTGCACATTTCTTTTCTACACGTACACATTGGGGTTGTTAGACGGTTAGTCACCCTCAATGTGGCCTGCAATGTTTCCATGAATTCCACTCATTCATTGAATACATAAACAATGCGACATTTTAGAATATTCATTCGGTATTTTCGTGAGGCGTGAGGGTGTATAGGGGGTACCACCTCAGATCAGATCGGATGAAATAGCACGCTCCAAACTCACTCAGTCTGAAAACCACAAGTTTAGGTGTTACTTCTGATTTGGCCTTAGACTGATTGCCTTAGACTTAATAGGGTAAGTCCCTCTAAACACTATCCAGAAGAATACGAGGCTGGAGATGATGACAATTACATCCATCAACTGTGCTAGATAACAAATATAAAATATGGTTCACTTTATATAGGGAATGGATATAAATAGAAGCCATACGTAGAGTTTGGTTTACGTCTGCTTCGTTAGGAGATCGTAACTTAAGTATACAATATTTATTTGCTTGAGAAAAGTCACGTCGGTCTTGCTATATTTGTAGTTATTAGGGCGCCTGCGTCTGTCGTGTAATGTAATAAATGGATGTGGAAATTTCTTTGTTGGGCACGAAATTGTTGAGGGATTCTAGATAGCATTGTCTTCTTCAATGGCTATCGCTTCAAACGAAGTACAGCAATGTGGGAAGATGCGGGGATTTGTGGAGTATGTTACAGCATAAACTAGAATCGCCCTTTGCCAACGGCGCATGGTCCCGTCTGGAATCTGTTTGCGACTGCCTGACGCCTCTATTCACGCGAATATGTACTGCAACATGCTATACGGGCGTGACAAAGAAATGCTGTTATTGTCTTATTGAATAATTGCAGTTTTGATGATACTATCTTTATCAGCACTGAGGCAAAGGGCGGTGTTCTGATTGCCTGTCCAATCACTGAACTGTTTGTTATTCGACGAACTGGAGGAACGAATTCAGTGCATTTCCAAAGAATGCATTTGATCATTGCGAATTAAATCGATTGATTGAAGCGTGCAGCCAAGCAGTAAACACCGGTCTAGCTTATAATTGGCACACCATGTTTATGTTTCAGGTCAGTAACTTCATCAACAACTTTGGCAGATGCGGGTGACGGTACTCCTTTCATACATTTTTATCAATTCTAACCACACACAACGCATATGAAGAGGCTTCTTTTATCCACATATAAAACCTTTAATTGCTCAATGCTGTTGGCTTCGAAGCGTTTCTTTATTGGTAAACCTGCTAAATAAAACTTTCACTCTGATTTTGATGCATATTTATTGAAACTCCAGTTTTTCATTATGTTCTCGCTGCAAATTCCTAAACTATGAGCGAGGTGAGCAAATAATACTAAGGTATAGTCTATAATGAATGTGTCATTTGTTGGTATGTCCTTTATGCACCGCTCTGAAATATTGGCAACGTTGCGTAACTTCTTGGATGGTCACTAGGCCAAATAAATGGGACAAATCTCATGGTTGGGAAGTTATAGCGAAAAAAACTTGATTTTCTATTATAAATCAAGTAGTCTGAGCTTAGGATTCTGCGCATGCGTGCAATTTTGTCCTTGTGTGTCCTTGATTTACTCCTAAAATACGAACAATTCAATCGAAATGAAATATTGGGCATGTTCTGTGTAATCCTAGGACACCGATAACGCAAAGGAAAATTGAAGGAATCCATGGTTCAAAGTTATAGCGAAAAACCAACGTCGGTCTTCTGCGCATGCGTGTCCGTCTGTTGACGAGCAATCAGTGTGTATCAAACGAATGCAAACGGGAATGAGACAGGGGTTCACGGCATTGCAAACTGGCGGATGGGCAGATGATCGAGTAGTGGTAAAACCCAGGTAACGCCTGGTACTCCACTATTAATCAATAATTTGTGATTTATAATCGCAATTGAATACATACTTGAATAGTTTTCATTTCGTCATTGGAAATTTTTAATATTTCTCGCAGTTTAATGGTCCATTAAGCTATGAAATTAAAATAGAAACTAATGGCAAAGGCATTAACCTGGATGCCCATAACATATTCAAAATGTGTGAGAACCTTTCGCTAAAGTGTATATATACATACGAAAGAGTGTTTTTTGGCCATCAAGCTTAAGAATGCTACGCCATATTCACAATGATTTCTTTTCGATTGCATATTCAGATACCCAGAATTCGTAATTGGAAATATAATGCATGAAAGTTTACCTACCAGCTATAATTGAAATGAAATTAAACCTCTGGATGACATAGTATTACTGCAATGAATGAAAATAGCTCTCATTGAATTCTCCAAATTTGGTCGACGTTATGCCATAAATGGCAATGAATGATGCTTCTTTGAAATTGTAATCACGTCCCAACTTAAGCATTTGCACTCTGTGCCACGGCGTATTATTCGTCTTCATCTCTATCAGTTCAATCACCGTATTCAATCGACCCTTATTATTCCATTCTTCAGTTCAAGCTCGCTTCTTGCTCCACGTCTGAGCAAGAAGCTTCGTAAATACATAGCATTCAAATATGAATTTAAAGTAGGCTCATCCACCGATGCGGAATTTTAAGTTTCTTCCATGCATAGCTATCTTTTCATTCAGAGGACGCTTCCTTTCACTCGTGCTTGCGATTGCAATTGAATGCGAGCTCTAATATTACTAGCTATAGAAAAATGAAGCAACACAAAATTCGCTGGACCATAGGACTCTTGAAAGCCGTGGTAATAGCAGGCACTGTACTCTTGAACGAATTGAAGATAAAGGCAAGGAGCTGGGCATGTCGGAGCCTTGGCACAGTAAAACAGAAAAGTAGTAGTGTTCAGTCAAACAATAATGCAGTAATACATTATGGTAGCATTCGCGAACGCTTAAACAATCGAATATGGTAAAACCAACCTCGAACCAACTGGACCGGTCCGTTTGGCTTTGCATGGGGAATGCACCCATTCGTCACAATGTGAAGTCAAGTCGACCGTTGGTGGCTTTGTTGACAACTATTTCAGAATCTACTTGATCTTCTTCGACCTAGACGGATCGATGAGTAATATTTGCAAATTTCGGCAGCCCTTTTTTCAGAGACAGTGTTTGTGTCTATTTACCTCCCATTTCCAGTTGGCTGCTTATTCCATTTACCTAGGCTTTGTGTTGACATTCTCTCTATTCTCTCATGCATATCTCACCAGCAAAACGCACTCAACATGAGTTTAATAAACCACTAGTCCATGTACAATTCATATTCGTTCAGTATTGATTTGTTTTGTAGAATACTGGTGTAGGACCCTGGGTTTTGCTACAATATGTTTTTTTTCTATTTGAGGAAGACCAAAGATTCGCTATCGAATGGAGACGCATGCGCAGTAACCGACACGCCGATCGATAGTTCAGTGCCATTTGTCATGGAAAATGATGTTTTTTTCTCGATAAGTTTCGAACCATGAGGTTTCTCAAATTTTTCTTCTCGTAGTAATGGTCCCAGATGTACACGGAAGATGCACAATATTTCATTTCGACCGAATTATTTGTATTATAGGCGTGCATGGAGAACATACACGGACAGATTTCATATATCGGATAGTTTCGGTAATATTTCTCCTTGTTTCCTCATAACGATGGTCCAAATCGTTGGATAAGTAGATTTCTTATATTAAATTAAATATCAATGTGTTCTTAAACGTATTTTAAAGCATAAATATATAGAAATTCCAATTTAACCATCGTGGAAATATAACAATTTCAATAAATAATTGATCTTAGCAGATGCAATATTTCCACATCTCAATATGATATTAATGAATGGGCGACATGCAATTATATTTTGCATAATGACTTGTTATAATAATCTTTATTGCCATTGGAAACATGTTTTTATAACGATAAGCTTCATGACATACCATGACATGAACAAATTACAATATGCAGAACGAATTATACAAAGTGTATACGCAAATATGAGTGTCCACTTGGCTTGTTTCTAATTACTGCTTGAGTAAACAAAGGTATAACAGTACTTCATAATGAATTGTAATTAAGTTGCTACTAATTATCAAAGGAATTCTATATCTGCGAATGGCTGAATTTTCTGTACAATCGACATCTCGGTGGATAAACTGAGTCATTAAATTTGATCAGCATACAAAGAGCAGCATACAAATCAAGGAAATTAATCAATATGTACGGAATATTTACAATTCTCTTTACACTTTTGCAATTCCATTCGTGAAAGTTGCTTATTGAGATACATATGCAATCGCTTCAATTCTGAAACCCTTTATTGGTAATATCTTTTCATTGAGGTCTTTTCTCAAGCTGGTTTCTTTCATTCATTCATATTTTTCAGCCCGATAATTGGCAAAAAATTATATTTGTTTATCGACTTACCGCTTGCACTCATCAACGGCAATGAACTTTTACAAATCATTCACTTGTTATTCCTTATATATATATTCAAACTTTTTGATAAATATTATCCATCTTTACAAAACAAGTTCAACTCATTGCTTCATAAAAATACATCATTTTGATAACCCTTGTCGATTTTAAGGTCTAAATATTGTATATTAGTAATCGTATATTGTTTGAGAATAAATGCTGACTTGGCTTATGTCTTCAAGTTAATATTCTCATAGAAACTTTCGAAAAAGACGCGATTTATTGAAGTTATTTGTTTATAACTCAGTCAATGTTCATTACACAATATCATTGCATTTATCAGACTTAACAAGTTTCTCATTGCTGGCATAGATCTTGCTTAATATCAATGATGGAGTGTTCCAAATTAAAATTAAAAAATGGATTTACAACCTCACAATGAGTAAATGACTAGAGACTAAGTACTTGGAAAAGTACGAAGTCTAGAAAGCATCCTGTATAATATCTATATATAAAAATGAATGTATATATATGTGTGTGTGTGTTCTCGATTTACTCCGAAAATACAAACAATTCGATGGAAATGGGATCTTGAGCATGTTCTGTGTACTTCTGTGACACCACTAACGCAACGGAAAATTCAAGGAAACTCATAGTTCGAAAGTTATAGTGAAAAAACAACACATTTCACGACAATGCGAATGCAGTGTACTGCGCATGCGTCGTCGTCTGTTGCCAAGTAATGATTGTTTACCGAACGATTGCGCACGGGAATGAATTCTCCATGCCATATCAAGTAGGCTAATACAGCGGGGCATGACACTGCAAACCGATTGCTAACAGGTGCAGATGTGCAAATATGTAGTTGTGAACTAAACCTCTACGTAGGTTTCCGGATCGGGAATGGTCTCAAAATGAGTAAGAATTCAAACATAACCTCTTTTCGGCTAATGTCAAGCAATAAGTTAATAAAATTCCCATTAATTAATAACCTTGGCCATATTCTCAAGCCGTCCGAGTGTAGTCACCGACGATCTAACTGGACGCGTGCAAGCGAAGCTGAGGACCTGACGATGAACGAACTCGCCACTCAGTTTCCGGAGGTGTCGCGGACGACTTTGTTTAAAATCATTACCAATAAGCCTATGACCTCACGAAATCGCCAGGAACGTGGTGTTCATGTGCGATTCAACCGCGAAAGCGAAGCATTCCTCAGCCAAATCGTGGTGGGCGCGGAAACGTGGATTAGCTACATTGGCCACCAGAACGGCACGGCTATGTTGGACTCGAAGAAATCGAGGAAAACGTCGCCAATCGATTGCTAACAGGTGGACGGGTACAACAGATGTGCAAATAGCAGAAAAACCCAAGCAACGCTGGGTACCCCACTAGCCCAATATAATTTTCTATGATATCTCATGTTATAATCAGGCCTAGATCAGTGGCAGTAGATTCTCGAACAAGATTTTTGGACAAATCTTGCTTTGGTTCGTCAAGCATAGTTCTGACCACATGGCGAACTCAAAATTTCACTTGGGAATACCCGAGGTCTCATCACGTGATGACGGCTATTTCCGCTGCTTGTTCGCTATGTCATATCGCAATATCTTACTATAGTGCGATTTAGAAAAGCTCTACAGCTATACACCGCCCCTATGCTAACGTAACCAGATTTCCTTGGAGGCAAGGTGCAGCGGACAAACACGGGGAATTCCCTAATTCTCGTTACGCGATGACTGGTATTCCCCCGCTGTGTCATATAGCTATGTCTTACTCATTAAGGTACGAATTATGAAAAGATCGCCTGGAGGTGCCCCGATGCGACGCATGGATTGCTTCTAGCCTTGGCGGGACAGACCTCCAAAAAGTAGGGCTTTCCCGCTAAAGTCGGGACGTGTGGTCCCCTTACCTTACTTACACTTGGAGCCGGCCGTACTAATCAGCAATATGGTATTTCAGTCCTCAGCATGTAGTTCGGTTTGACAAAATCCATTTGTAGAATTCCTAACAACTAATTTAAATAGAGTAAATTCTTCGGATTGCGAATTCAATTTGTGTACCGAGAAATGTGAGTATACATTCGAGTGAATTGACACATGTAGACAAATGCTTCATGAGCAACATGATTCAATTGAGAATAGTGCAGAAAAATGGAGAGCGAAAGTGACACTGATTCTTTGCTCCATAGTACTCAACATCTGTTTTATGGGTCCTTCATCAACTAGTGAATCTGAAGCACTTAAATCTAATGCCTGCACAATAGACAATCAGCAGCGAGACAAAGCATCGATTCATTTCGAAACGTAATGGATGCATTTCCGCAGCGACTGCGATTAAATTAAGATTATACATACAAGATTATAAACAGAAAGTCTCCAGAGTAGAATTTATTGTAGCCATGCTGTGTACGTAATCTTCTCGTCTTCAACACTTACCGATAAAATCGCATCAATGTTTAAGCAACTGCCTTAATATTTAAGCAACATGCTACTTTAGTTGTTTAGTTTTCCACTGCATAACAGCTGCACACTAGAATTCTTTCTAGTTCTCTAGAATCATTTTTATATATCCTAGCACGCTCATTATATCAAATTCGTTATCATACACTGAAATCGCGAAAGACACCAAATTAGTTAACAAATTTCGGAAGTCACAGGTCTGACACAAAATATAAGAATTAATGATTAAAACATTTGTTGTAGTATGTAACATTTGTGTAACTGAACGCATCACTTTCAAGATAATTGTGAGCATGTAGATACTCGTTTCGACATGCGCAGAAATGCAATCCGAAATCCTCAATTGTGTGATGTTTATGATTGATGATTTGGAAGCGCTGCGAATATTTGTTTTGTTTCTTTCTCTCTATCTCTCTATGCATAAGCTAATCACTAATTATGTAAAATGTCTGGGAGAGTGAACTGCATGAACTCATCTCTCGCTCATTCATCTCAACATATTGTAGAAGGCTGACTTTTCATTTGCTACAATGCAAGCGGATAGTGTACATCAGTGCTTCCCAAACTCGTTTGACCAATCGCAGAAAAGAACATTTCTTAGTATTGGCCAGACTGACAAAGTTACATTTACTCAGCCCAGAAACCGCTCCAGAATCCACCAGGGGCGGTGGCCCTCACTTTGGAAATCACTGGTATACAACGTTATTGCACTTTTTTTGGGTTTCCTTGCACGACCCTTGACGATAAAAGTTTTGCGTTGTTGTCTGGAATGCCGTTTCCAATCATAAAATTCAACAAGAAAACAATTACATTCCTGGGTAAATAATACAGGAAGAGTATGCCATCTTTGCAGCTTTATCTTTGCTATTATCAATGTGTACATGGAACACACAAATGTGATAACGCACGTACTCTAGGCGAGTTAATGAAATGTGTCTTGAGAGCATTGCCTACGCAACTAGGTGGATCATCATTGAAGAATCTTGCAATCATCGATTTGGAATGTGTGTGATCTTTTGAATTCTATGGCGTAGACTAGGAATGAGCAACATGATTTCTACGTCGGGCCAAACAAAAATTTCAATAGCTTGCTTCGGGACGCACAGAAAGCTACATGTGTACCTAATATCCATATGCAGGTATACCTGTAACCATCGGGGAGAATTTGAACTTTAACGGGCAGGAAAGAGTCGGTAGAGCCGTATAAGCTTCGTGGGCCATGCGTTGCGTATCCTTGGGGTAGGCTATACTTATTCGGTCATAGCTACTATAACCTTTAGAAGTCTATTTTCCGCCATTCTTTGTACTGTCTCAACCAATGGAGTCATTGTAGCTTCATAACTGTGTTTATGTTAGCCCCGCGTTGAAGCTTTGTGCAGCCTGCGTAACGAACAAGGACGGGGAATACCCGAGGTTCGTACAATGAGTACCCGCTTTATCTCTAGGCAAATGTGGTTGCTATGCAAAATGTTTCGTGAGATCAGGTTAGTCGTTTCTGGGCCAAGGCTCAAGGGACAACCGGGGAATACCCAAAGTCCGTTCGTATATGTGAGACCCGCGGGTGGATTGTATCATTTTATGTTTGGCCCGCGGAATCATCATGTATTGCCAAAATGGCTCGCAAGTTCATTTGGGTTTGCCATCCCCGGTCTAAGAACAACCCTACTAGTTCTTGGTTTGTATTTATATAGGTCCCATTAATATATTTTCCACATTCTCTGCAGATGATTCAACCATAGGAGTCATTGCGACTTATAACTGTGACCATTATAGCCTCCTCGAATAATTCTTCCCACTTCTTGGTGTAAGAAGGACCCATTTATATTTGGAGGAATAATTGACTTCCTACAAAACTGTTAATTTACCATATTTTGACTTTTTATATTCTGTTGACTTTTGTCAAGTTGGAACAGATATGATGAGATCAAGAAGAGAAAAACAGAGGAATATTTGACTAGGAACTATCGGACTCTTGGTTTGAACGCCGGATTCCAGGAATCGATTTCCACGTAAAATATTTACCAACCAATCTAGTTAATGAACAAAACGTATTGTAGATTACATGTATTTTAGATTATAGTTCAGGGGAATTGTCTTTCCTAGTGGATCTAGTGTGAAAATATTAAGCACCTTGAGAGTAGAATAGACCTACTGAATAAATATACGAAACACTGAAATATTTTCATACGTTTACACTGCATACCAAAGTCCTTTTGAGACGGGCAATCTGAAGTCGGATTCTTCTGTGTTCAAAGAAACGTGATCTAAGGATATGCATTTGCTGATAACTGTACCACAGTTATTCTTGCAATCCAAATGCTGATGTCCCATTTGGGTAAATTGAAGCTACAGTATTCTTGCGCTTTACGAGCGTACAGTAAAATAGCTCTCGAGCCAACGAAGCGTATGCGCATTCACGTGCATTTGCTATGTAATATCGCATCACGAGCTTCAAATACGTATATTTCGTAATGCCATACTGCCGTATGATACGATGATAAATCTCGAATAACGAGTGAGAGCCCCGGAAATATGAGTATTGCGTGTATATATTGCGCGAATGCTGTATACATTCATACTCCTGTATATTGCTACGGGGTGTTAATTCCAAAATAACGACCTACGAAATGACTATTAATATTAAGGAAATATATTCATTCATGACTTTGAATTTTAGTGTGAACAAAGCGACGATTGATATTTTGCCAACTTTACAATGAACTGATTTCTGTTACCCAAAATATTTCAGTGCGTCAAGTGTTTTTGTATAAATTCGGCAATGAAAATCGAGGTATTGTACGATATGTCCATAGATAAATATGTAAACGAATGAAATCTATCTGTGATTCTAGTAAATCTGCTAATCTAGTACGCTAAATAGCACACCATGTAGGACAGTGATGGCGAACCATTTTAGCTGAGTGTGTCAACATTCGAAAAATATAAACATATTTTTTTATGGCGTGTCACATCACAAAAGTATATCTTTATTTCGACCAAAACTCTCGCTAGGACTGTCCTTTTTTACTATTTGTG
>JAOEHK010008222.1:0-12802 GCA_025447835.1 Labidoglobus nevermanni
TGAGCTCCTGCCAATCTATCCTTCCTGTGGAGGCACGTGGTAGTGTCGATTATGCAATGCCGAGTCCATCTCGACCAACATGATCGCCTGCCATTCGCCATTCCTTCCTCAGCCTGCACAGTTGGGTGAATCGAGTAACTCAACAGCAGTGCTTTTTCCTCTTTTCTATCCACATTATGATTTGGTTTCATTTGACGATTTGAAAATTTCGCAACCATTTGAGACGTAATTTTTGTGGAAGAGCCACAGCCAAAAGCCCAAAGAGCCGCATGCGGCTCGAGAGCCGCCAATTCCCACCACTGGCGTAGGCCACTGCAAATATTTTCTCTAATTATTAGAATTTTATGTGAATAATTTTCAAAAGTGTTTTTTTCGCTATAACTTTCGAACCATGAGGTTTTTCCTAATTTTCTTCCCGTTGTTACTGGTATACGTAGAACAGGCCCAATATTTTATTTCGATCGAATTAATTGTATTTTAGGCGTAAATTAGCAACCCTTGTCCTTTATAGTAAATCATTTCAAAAACCGTGTTAAATTGAAAATATCGTATAAATCGTGGATGGGTTCATTTCAATAAGCGTATTATAGTGAAGAACTACACGTACCACAGGTTGGGAACCGCTAGGCTAAAATATCTAATGAGATAAATAGCAAGTTGGTTCTCACTTAAATGGCGATTATTCATATCTCGAAAAGGTGAGCAATGATAAAAACGCAGCGAACCGAAACCTAGGTTTTCAGTTGTGACCCCGCTGATAAAAGGTATTGCACATGTGGGCTGCTTTTGTTTCGGACTTCTTTGTTCGCAGATATGAAATATCATTTGTCAGGGCTATGTTGCCGGCTTTAAATTCCACCACGACTTGTAATACAATAGCCCCATTAATATTTATTCCCATTATCAAGTTTTTAATCGTTGCGTACATTCTTTTTGCGCTTATATCAACTTAATATTTATGTCGATCACCTTGCTACTCAAATATCTCCGTGAAGCCTTGTAACATTCGCAGAAAAATACATTTGATGTAGAAATGTGATGAAAAATATATTTCGGAGATAATTAACTCATATTTTCCAATTCTCCAATGTGTTTTCCCGTTATAATTGTCCCGGTAGTGCGCGGAACATGCGTAATATTGAATTTCGATTGAATTATTTCTATTTTAGGCGTAAATCAAGGACACATATTTTTATATGAGTCGCATGCACCCGGCTAGTTGCCGGCCCCTGCAGTGTGCAATCTTATTTATCACCATGCGAGTTCACAAGTCGCTAACAATTGTTGCTGTTGTTATAAAATCGATGCGGAGACTTCTACTGCGTCATATTGCAGACTATGAACATTTGAATATCATTTTAGTGATTATTTCGTCAGCCACTTGAAAGATATGGAAGCAGTTGATTTGAGAATGCGTTCGCAAATCGACGGAACACTCAGCAAGTGAATTGCCCGGCAATAGGTTAAAAGCTAAAAATACATTCGCTATTTCAGCTCAGCGAAACCTGCGATGCTTTACTTTTACATTAATTTGAGGCAATTTGGCGCTGTCGATGCGCTTCATGTTCGTTAGATCACTGAAGCCTGAAATGGTTTGAAAGTGTGAAATCTCCGCTAGGCCGCCAATGTTTTTGCCAATAAGGACATCATTGCTTTCCTATTCAACATTTAACATTTTCATTCGTCGATATTCGTGTCAAAGCTCCTTATTCGCCTGATTTCTATGCATTTGGTTTGGTTTGGTTTTGCAGGAGGTCGCTGTCAAATTGGAGAATGTTCGAGCGCGGCATCCGCAACTTTTATACGAAAGCAAATTGTACAAGATTCTACACGGCGGCGTAGGAATTCCACATATCAGGTACGTGGACGAAAAACAGTGCTTGTTATTCTATGCCCTATGTACAGTAAACACTCGATTTATCGAATTTCAAGGGACTGACGGAAAAAATTCGCTAAATCGGGATTATTCACTAAATCGAGACTAGGTAAAGATAAAACGAATCTAGTTTAGTCTCGAGCATAAAATTAGTCAAACGTGTGCTATCTATAGCTGATTCAATATCGTGCAATACATCAAACATTTTATCATAATTAGATTGCGCTAAAAATGACAATCTTTATGATTCATACTATTGCAATGTCTAATTTCTAAGAATTTGGTAACTACTTTAATTCTATGAAAAATTATGAGTAAGGAAGTTTGTTAAATTGTGGGGACCAAAATGCATTAGTTTTAAGCATAAAATGGAGATTTCTTTCAAGGGACCAGCACTTTCATACGTTAAATCGAGATTCTATTGTATTTCGCCTTAGTCATTGATTGCACCACTGTTCACTTTTAGTGCCAAGCCAAATTTCGAGGAAAGTTAAATATTGATTGTTGATTGGCGGAGCGTGCTTTGCTCGAAATTGCGATCGCTCTTTAGTCATAGTTTTATGGCGGCGTCTCCGCCTGCATGCGGCAGTAAAAAGCATGCGTACGCAGCTATTGTTGCAAAGTAGTTCGCAATGATTTGCGTATCTGGGACACCCGAAACCGAAAAATGACAAAAGCGAAACGCGATTTCGACTGCTACTCTGCCTGCCGTTATAATTCGCTGACTAGCAAGTCAGTCTGTGCTTACTTTCAAAATTAAAGAACGTTCAGTCTTTTGCCATGCGTGAAACGAAGCTTTAAGTTCTCCATGAGAACTGCAATGGGATATAGTAAAATAATGATGTGAATGTTTTGAACAAACTAGATTTTTGTCTCAGTTACATTCCTAGATATGACTTAATGTTGCTTCAATGCGTTCTTGCTACTCAATTTTCGAGTATTGCGAAATCTGGGACAATTTTGAATTGGGACACTCGCATTGTTCACACAGGCTTCAAACCGAAAATCTTATACTCAAACCTAGATATTACGAAATTCATTAACCGGCCATTTCCAGACTCATTGTACAATTTGTTTATTTCTGGACGTGCACCGAAGATTTGCCAAGATTAACAGTCAGCAGTTTACAGTCCAGGCCAGGCTATAGCCAGCAGCTAATGAAGAATAGAGCAAAGCAATGATATTAATACATGAGGCGTTTCTTGTACTGCTGTCAGTACTTATATATAAGCATATTATTCTTACGGGTTAATGGCAGGAGAACATTTTACGAATTGAATGCGTGCTTATTTTTAGAAAATGTCAGAATACTTATCAGCATGTTACTATTGTGCATTTGACTAAAATCTCTCTAAAAAGATACACAATCGCTGCTTCACAACAGACGGAGACGCATGCGCAGAAGACCTACGTCGATCGCTATTGCAGTATTGTTTGTTATAAAGAGTTTTTTTCGCTATAATCTTCGAACCATGAGGTTCCTCAAATTTTATTATGAGTTATCGTTGTCCTAGGAGTACATGGAACATGTCCAATACTTCATTTCGATTGAATTGTTTGTATTTTAGGAGTGTATAAAGGACACACAAATGGACAGAAGAACAGACATAGATTCATTTTTATATCTATAGATATACATTATTAGAGCGTGACTTTTTCGCTTTTTAACTCATTTGCGTCGATTTCATCCAAAGAACTGCACATGCTTGGATGTGCCAGTATTTGCATTTCTTTTTATAGTATTTGCGTTATGTTTTACTCCAGTTAGCAATTCAGAAAATGAAAATGCTCGACCTGAACAATGAATATGGTTGGTTAGACACAAATACTTCAGAACAATATGGTTTTGATGCTGTGCACCCCTTTTTAACATGTTGACATGTTTTCTTCCTCGCGTCTGCAGTGATTCTGGTGCACGTGGTATATAAATAGATGTGGGAAATGTATTCAGTTTTCTTACACACTGAAGGGACATGGCAGCGCACCCTATGCAGTCCTTCATTGAGGAGAATGACCTTTGTAATTCCGCGCTATATGTAGACTACGAAACCGGATTAAGGGCCATACACTAGACAGCCACGGATTGTAACTATGTACAGTCGAACTCGGTTATAACGAGCACGAAGGGACCGAAAGATTTGCTCGTTAAATCCGAGTGCTCGTAAATCCGGGTTGGTGAAAAAAATCATAAAAATACGTACATAGTTGATAGACGTGTCATTTAATAGTTTAAACTCCATTCTGAAAAGCAAACGAATTTGCCGAAGTCGAGTTTAAAAGGCTTTGTAGTTGCACTTGAAACGCGTTTCGACAACACAGTGTCTTCATCAGGCAGATGACAAATATTTATTTTTCATTTCTGTATATTGCAAAAGAAATTTGTTAGTTTGCTTTGAACTCTTTCATTATATTATTGTTCTTCGGACAAGACTCATGGCTCGAAAAACATCGTCATTTGCACTTTTCATTTCAAAAAAAAAGCCTGAAGTTTCTCTGCGCATTCAAAAGCCATTAATGATGTTGGTGGTGGTTCAGCCTGGTATTGTTCATACTCATCATTATCGTTAGCTTCGTTAGTTTTTTCAGTTCCTCTTGCTTGAATTTCAGATACAATACAATACAATATCGTCAATTGAAATTGCACAATAAAATTCGACAAATGTGCAGTATGTTCGTACGATTGCAGAATGTAGAATGACTCATCACTCACTTTCATCTTCTGAGCCGCAGGCCCAGGAACTAACTCGCTAAAACCGGGGTTTGCTCGTATAAATCACATTGAACCAACCAAATATGTCCGTTTTCCTCGGCAAATCCGTTATACCAGGGCTCGCTATAACCGAGTTAGACTGTATTTTATAAATTGCTACAAAAGCTTGCTATACACTTGTTTGGACATATCGTGAGTTTCAAAGGTCAATCAACCTTTCAATCCGACTTAAGTTCCACGCCATTATCAGCCGGCACTCGGCGAATTTCGAGATATATTCCATTGTTTCTAAATAAGCCAAAATATCGGCTTTATATCCTGGGAAAGGAATGCGTGGAATTGATGTTCTCAACCATGCCACGTATGCTCAACTTCAGGTACACCTGACTGACTATGAACCGGTCGTCGGATGCAGGTGCATCGCTAGGCCGTGTTGTAGCAGAAATGTCTCCCATGCGATTATTCGTTACAAATTGCATTTGAAATGCAACTGTGGCGGACTCGATTCGGTCAGATTTCTAATGCACGCGACGCCAATTCCAGATACTATGGACAAGAACGCGAATACAACGTTCTCGTCATGGACCTTCTGGGCCCGTCCTTGGAGGACCTCTTCAATTTCTGCACCCGCCGCTTCACCATCAAGACCGTGCTCATGCTGGCCGATCAAATGATAAGCCGCATCGAATACGTGCACTGTAAATCCTTCATTCATCGCGACATAAAGCCGGACAACTTCCTCATGGGCATTGGCCGCCATTGCAACAAACTGTTTCTCATCGACTTCGGTCTGGCGAAGAAGTTCCGCGACGCGCGAACGAGGTACGCGCTCAATGGTTCGCCGCCAATGGGTTGCGTAATGCTTGCGAACGTTCCAGAATGCACATTGCGTACCGCGAAGACAAAAATCTCACCGGCACCGCTCGATACGCGTCGATCAACGCGCACCTGGGCATCGAGCAGTCCCGCCGCGACGACATGGAGAGCCTGGGCTACGTGCTCATGTACTTCAATCGCGGCTGCCTGCCCTGGCAGGGCTTGAAGGCCGCCACGAAGAAGCAGAAGTACGAGAAAATCAGCGAGAAGAAGATATCCACGCCCGTCGAAGTGCTATGCAAAGTAAGTGCAAGATGGCAATCGCGAGGCCGTGCGCTAAGCTCGCGTTCGCAGGGTTTCCCCGCCGAGTTTGCGATGTATCTCAATTACTGCCGAGGCCTGCGCTTCGAAGAAGCGCCGGACTACATGTATCTGCGGCAATTGTTTCGCATTCTCTTCCGCACCTTGAACCACCAGTACGACTACACCTTCGATTGGACCATGCTGAAGCAGAAGGTGACGACCCAGAACGTCGTGGGCACGTCGGCGCAGTCATCGCAGGCCGCCGGTCCGCTACCCGGTTAGTACTTTGCATTTCAACCATGCCGGCCGGCATCTCCCATTGCTGCCTGCATATGAATTGCAAATCTTTTCAACACGTTTGCCCGTTTGAGTTCGATTTCTTCTTCATCTATGTTTTTGCTCGGTTAATTACTCAGTACGACATTCACAACCGACAACGCAACGCGCCCGTATCCAACTGCTGTCCAGATACAATATTAATGGACTGGCACATAAGATTGCATTAAAGATGCCTACAAATATACTGTTAGGAGGCTTAGCTGGAAATTGCACTAGGAAGAGTTCAGAGCTTAGCTTATATTGAAATAGCAATGATATACGGTCCACAGTAAATGCCTCTTCAGAACCAGAACGATTGCTTGCTCCTGACCCATCCCAATTCTCTTTTTTCTGCAGAAATCCATGTGTGGAATATCCCTAGCCCTTGTGGAGATTTGACTTTGGGCAACTATACTACATGCATATGCCCTGTGGGGGTATGCCTGGTCACCTCCCAATCCATACCCACCCCGTTTCCTCTGCCTTCCTCTACCGCCTCGCTGCCTTGTTTCTTATTCGTTTCATGTCTAGTTCATCCTGCCTTCTTTTGTCTTTGTCCTGATGTTATCTCGTTAGCTTTCCCGTCTCAGGTAGTGCCCCCGGTCGTCCCGTCGGAGGGCGAGCCACCTTCTTCTCCCAAGCTTATTCCTCCTTTGTCCCTCTGCTAGTCCTTTCCGTTCCCTTTCTTTACTTACCTATTTCTCACTTTCTATCACTCTAATTGCTCCTTATCATCTTGTTTTCTGCCCTACATGACAAAAACACTCCTCACGGTCGAGCACAAAAGCCCCAATATAACCTATGAAACTATACTACGCGCAAATGCCTGCGGGGTTATGTCTGGTCACCCCCCAATCCAACATCCACCAATCCTAATACTATAATATATATATATATATTGGTTTCATGATTTTTATTGAATTACTTGAATCGGTTCATCAAATGGACTCTCGCAAGTATTATGATACAGAATCTTAACCTAAATAGAGGGTGGACATCCTCTCCCACCATTGGGCGAATGTCAATGTAGCTTGGTGGTCCTTAACCAGGCCTTTCGTATTGTTGAGCCAGTGCTTGCAGGTCCCTGGAGTGGTTACGCTTTAGTCCTCGTCTACAATATAATATACTCCTTGTGGGCATTTGCGTTTGGGTAGCTATACTACGTGTAAGTGTTCTGTGGGAATGTACCTGGTCCCTCTCTATCCATATTCACCCATTCTAACCCTTTTTTCGGCAGGCAAAAAGGCAATTGTCCCTGTAGCGCAAATATCCATTTAAAATATTCCTAGTCCTTGTGGGAATATATCCGGTTATTTCCCAATCCATATCCACGCTAATCTCTTCCCTTCCCTCGTTTCAGTGAATGTGGTCCAAAAAATGAGCTCTACTGCTAAGGCCAACGTACATTCAAGACCCCATCTTCCAACGACAGATGCGAAGCCTGTTAAAGGTCATTGAATTGACGAAACCGAACATCCCTTCACCATTTATTTTACTCTATTAATTTGTATGCCAAATCAGCCATATTGTCCATAATATAATTAATTGATCAATCTGTCAACGTTATCCTACATGAATTCGATATTGATGTAATTTGTAAAGTGCATTCAAATAACAAATCGCTCGAGTTTCATCATTTTCATCGCATTCGACGCATTTGCACCTTCTTAGTTATTTGATATATAATTTGTTTGTGTCGCATGCTCTTTGTGTTTCACATTTATGAACATTATCGTTTCATTTTAGGCACTCGCTAACATAAGCCATCGGATCCATAAGCCACCCGCAGCAGATTAATTCATAGTTTAATTACATTTGCATTGAGATTTCCACACAAATAGCAGCCACGTGAAGACTGTCAGTGTGTCGCATTTTCAGTTGTATTTCCGAGTTGAGAAAGCAAATTCATGCTAAAGTTTGCTATATGAAATACGATTGTTTCATAATTCTTTTGTTAATTGATAGCTAAAAATGCCGACATTTTCACACGCACCATAATGTATCATGAACTCCATTTTGATATAACACAATCATCGCTATCATTAAACGAAACTAAACATCATTGTACGCTCTAGAATTTGGTGTACTTTCTCATATACACGAAGAGCAGGTATAAAATAAGAAGCGTATATTCGAGGATTGGCCAGAAAGTACAGAGACAGTAATTGCATATTATTTGCAGTTGGATATTTTCCTAAACAGTTATTCACGAGGCGCGTTCAGATCGATTAGAATATTGTCGATTGTTTTATTTACATAACGCAGAAACGTCGTTTTTTGCGAAATAAGGGCTCCTGCCTTTTTCATTGGCGATTCGAAACACGAATGTAATTACAATAAGATGAAACAAATAAACAAGAAATGATAAATATATAGAGGTTCCATACGAGCACTGTTGTAAACTAAATAATTGCATAAATAATGGTTCTGTAAAGTTGGTGAGATTGCCAGACAAAATGAAAGTGTGCTTGACAACGCGATGAACAAATATGCGTTATAATCAATTCCGATTTAATTTATGATTCAAGAATTTGAAGATAAGTGTACACGGTTCAGTCTATAGCTGTAGTTACGAATTAGATATAACATATTTGTTCGAATCTTGCGGAATTGTCTGTATGGGAATTGCTTCCTGAAGCAGGCGGATATCTCAAAGGCCCGATGTCGTTGTCGGAAGGCTGGCCGATGGCATAAAATGACTAGAATTGAAATATTGTTTGAATGCAAGTCTGGCTGTACTATATAATAATATTGATACTATTGATAGGGCTTACGTTAGGAAATTGAAAGTACGCGGCAAATGCACGTGAATTCTAATTACAATTCAATATTCTAATGTTCAGTACATGATAATTTCGTAGCGCATTCTTTGTATTACAGTGTTTCATTGAACTCTTTAGTCAGAAGCGGAAAGATCTATTACCGCCATTAATATTGAGAGATGTGTTATTGTCGGTACAGAATGTTTTTACGTCATGTCGATGAGTGTCTTCATTATTTCAAATGAATTGGGCAACTCGACTCTGGGGTACTGTTCGATGTACTATGCATCATGATATAATCAATGTGTATTTCTAATTAAAGCAATTATTTGCAACAAAAAAGAACCAATGTAATTTAACTGAAGGCATCAATCGGAAACACAGATTTCCATTATTGTTAATATATCTTTGAAAAACTTGTATCCCTACGAAATACGAAGGTGTTTAGTAAATGGATTTGCTTTTCGATTCATTGAAATGCTCTTGTTTTCGAACTACTTAATCCTAATCATTAAGGATAAAATGAGCACTATTGGTAATACATACATTTTGTTAATCTACTCAATCACTCAATTTCATTGATAATCGATAAACAATTTTGTGGAGAAAGTCAAATATTTCATACAAACATTCTTAGATAACATATTCAAGAATTAATTTTCATCAAATTTGAATGTACATATGAATGCAATTTAAATTGAAATAAAGAATAAACTTAATTGCTCTTGTTTATTGAAGGCTCCCACTATGATCCTTAGCCCCTAAGCCTAAGGTTTCACGATCTAGATGAGGGATGAATCTTAGATTAGCTTAGCTCATAGCTTCCTGAATCTTCAAGTTAGACAAGTTTCGAAAGGTAGAACGACAATTAAGCTGATAGGTTCTGGAAGGAAACGTATCAATGGAGATCAACAGTTGGAAAAGGCCCAGACTTTCGTTATTGGATGAACTGAGGAGCGCAATCTCAGAATCGAAATGTATTGTGGGCGGATGTTGAAGCAACATTGCAACTAGAGGTAAGTAAAGAATTACACTCTAATTCTTCTTCTATAGCCCTGCTTCAACGCTACTCCTGGATTCAGAACAACTATAAATTCTAGTCGAGAGAGATACTGAACAATGTATTTATTTGGGTGATACGTAGAGCCCCCTAAATGTGCAGAAAATATCTCAAAAATATGCGCATATATATATAGAGGAATTGGACAATATATGTAAGCAAATAAGTAGTGAATATGCAAAGAAAATTCACAATAACGGGAATACTTACTCGAAACACATTGTACTTTGACATTTTGTCAAAAGGGCGCGAAAGATTTAATGCAATATAGGTTACTTGCTAACTTGTCAAGTATCTCGTAGAATATAGATATTAAAATTATTTAACTCCGCCTGCACTCTGTTGGGCGTAGCTTAACAGTAGTGTTGCCGGTCCCAAGCCCGGATAAAGGAGGAGGGTTCCTAGTTGAGTTTAATAACTCACCCAGGGTAAAACAGAACCTTATCACCCGGCCGTAGTGTCGTAGCCAAGGGTCTGCACGATGAGTTAACGGCGCCGGTAGGTGGTGTACTCCCCCGGACAATACCCGAAGGGAGGCCACCCGCTGATTGACCAGGCTGCACATTGCTGACAGTGAATGAAATCTCACGGGCAATGTGCAAGTGGGGGATCGCGAACCACGGCTCGCGATTAAGGGGAGACAACCCCATACCAAACCCAAATCCTCGGCGTGGAACAGGCCAAAAGGATGCGTGGCTAGATGGAAGACTAGTCTAACTGTTCCCCCTGCCCGGCTGTAGTATCGTGGCTTAGGGCCTGCACAGGGAGGAACGATGCCAGCTAATGGTGGTACCATGGCTGTTATATCGGGATGTAGCTGTCGTGGTCATGTCTCGCGGGCTGCAATCCTAGAGGGTCTTGGCTTAGCCGCCTGGACCAAGGTGGGAAGGAAACCACCATAAAAAGTTACCCCAACCTAAGGTGGGACGCCATATGCCGAAAGGTGCGTGGCTAGGGGGTTGCCTAGTCGTTAATATGGGGACTCCGGGGCACAGGGCGCCGCTCCGGTTTCAATTAGCCTTCCTGTAGTAATGCGGGGCTCTGCTGCAGGTGACTGTTAGTTCCCTAGCTAATCGTGGGATATATATGGATCAGAATGACTTAAACGGCGATGGTGACGCCTTAAATTCACCGGAAGTAGCAAAGGTTGTGGCAGAAGAGGCATCTCCGGCCAGTAGTGGCGAGGTATGCAAAGAAGATGACAAGGGGACGGAGGGTGACGGGGCGCAGGGGGTGAACAGGCAGGATGTGCCCACACCCTCAACTAGAGCCGGTCCCTCACATCGCCAGGTGGTTGTAACCACGATGGTGGGTGTAATACCGGAAGGCTATCCTGATGTAATCTTCACGGTTGAGCAATGCGAAGCCGTGAAGAAAGCAATAGTAAGGCACATTATTGAAGATGAGGAACTCTCAATTCAGCCTATGTTCAGAGGTGCGCGCTCCCGTCACGGGTGGGTTGCGCTGAAATGCGTAACCGAGGAAACCGCTGATTGGGTGATAGCCTCTGCAGCAAAGCTAAGGTTGTGGGAGGGGGCTAAAGTGAAGGCCTTCCGAGAGGCAGACATGCCTTTTTCGAAGGTACTGATAGCCTACCTCCCCACACGCCCGCGGCACACGCCCGATCTGATCCTCAACCTAATTCGTAGACAGAATGAGCTGGATGTCAAACGTTGGAGGATTATAAGAAAGAGGCTAATGGGCAGCGAAACCAAGTTTGTTTTCGTAGTCGACTTCGCTTCATATCAACTTCTCCAGTCAATAGGCTGGAGAATCAATTACGGTTTTGGCCAGGTGTTGCTTGGGCCAAAGGACCTGGTGATTGCACCGTCTGGTGAGGAGAGGGCAAGGAGCCCCTCGTTGGAGGTGGATCAGTATGAGTTCAAATGCGCCACCTCGGAGAAGGGGGTACAAACCGAAACTAAGGCTAGTATGTCCAAAACTACGCGTAAGGGGCGCAAAACCGGGCAGAAGCCCATCACGACCTCTGTCGTTGGAGGGGCGGGCCAGAACTCGTCGTCGAGCAAAGCAAGCGATGACTAAGCTTAAGTGCGAACAGTTTAATCTCCATTATTGCGGCATCTAGTGCCCTTTACAGGCGGGTTAAACTTAACATTACCGCAGTCGGGTTCCTATAGGAACCTTAGCGCGAGGATTCGGTATATCCCCAGGGTACCTGGTTCCTGGCTTACAAGTCAGTAGCAAGTCCTTGTTGTTTACTTATATCTTATTGCTTAATTCCGGTAGTAAATGCTTAATTACGTCTATTTTCCACATAATAAATGGGTAAAGTGATGAACTCCATTAGCCTAATGCATCAACATCGTTTAATGAGGAATATAAGTATGAGCTTCCCCTACATTCGTATTCCATTTGTTTTATTGTGATATTCATCGAAATGATACTCGTATATTCACCATTGTGCATTTGATTAGCTTAACATTTGGAAACATTGTCTTTTTATACGATATTAAGTACCATTCCAATGTAACTAATAATAATGACCTAATTGCTAAACAGCTCCAAAGTCTACTTCAGCTTATAATAACAATAGTATTTAGTGCAAGCACATGCATAATTAAATTGAAACAATTCCAAGAGTTCTTTATAAAATGTGCAAAACTGGATACACTTTTGTTACCTTTTGTAGGCCTAAAGAACATGAACGCTGCTCTTAATGTGAACTGTTTCTTTATTATTTCCAATCTGGCATCATTTCTGCTTTTCGCAAATGCTATAGTGCTTTACATGAGACATATATTTGAGGTACCGATTTTTGCCTTCATTATTGACTCTATATGCAAACATTTGATGCTAACGGAGATTAACTTTATTATCGCCTTGTTGATGGCGATGCGAAGTCGAATGAAAATGGTAAATAGTCTATTGCAAAGTAAAACTATAGCGGACTATGGCGATATGCAAAGATCGCTTGAAATTTGGACCGTCCTGGATTT